>JAJOOE010059256.1:0-21273 GCA_036250405.1 Solanum raphanifolium
GCTTCTTTTCATTCTAATTTGGATGATATAACACATTTCTTTCTTTTGTGGAATTCGAATTGACTAAAAAGGAGATGAGATCCCCTCCATTAAATTTTTGTTTCGTATTTGTTAACACTTGTGTAAAATTAGCCTTTATATATGATTGTTGGATTCAATTTTCACAAAACATTTAATTCTTCTAATTTAATGAAATTTTTCAGAATGAACCAAGTTTGTTCTGCAAATATCCAATTACAATGAACATATTTTCTTAAGTTAAGAAATACTAAAAGTATAAAAATAATTATACATAGAGAAAATTGATATTTGTTTAAGTTATTATGAAACTAAAAAAATTAGTTTACTCTCTTCATTAATTAATTTGTTTGATAATTAAAAAATATAAAAAATTTATTACATATAATTACAACTCATAAATTACAAAAACCTCCATTTATTCACATTTACTACGTAAATGACATATCTCTTCAACCCCTTTCTATGATTCCCTTCATTACCTCTACATTTAGTTTTTCCAAAATATGATGGCTTTAAATTTTAGTCTATCATTTGCACATCAACTATTCAAGATTTACATGTAGAACATTTTCACGGATGCATATTTTTTTTCTTTATTTGTGGTTGTAAGATTTTGGTAACAAGACATACTCTAACTTTGATCCATCTCATGACTTACAAAAATCTTTATCTATTTATATTTTTTACTAAAATAACATGTCTCCTCAATTCCTTTTTACCTAATTCTTTCTCTCTTTTTAAGACTTCTTCTCATTTTTCTTTCACTTACATCATTTATTAAAATTACTCAAAATTAAGACATTTATCTATTACATAAATGAGCGTTCTAAATAACTGTAAAAATAAATGATTTATTTTCCTGATGACGCTATGCACATATTTTGTATTCAAAAAGTTATTTCTTTTATAATTATTTAGTAAATGAGGGGAAAAAATGGAAGAATTGTTCAACATATCTCTTAAACTTTGAACAATTCACTTATTTTGAACTATAAAAAGGGCTCAACAATTCACTTATTTTGAAATAGAGGGAGTATATATTATTTATTAAAACTCAAGATTTTTAAAGTTTGTACTAAAATAATGAAATATATTTTTCTATTTTCTAACTTTTTAGTAATTAAATAAAACGACCACAACAAAACATACAAAATCCACACTAAAATGAAATGAAGTACTATTTTAGTGAAATATATTGAGATATAAATATAAACTTTTTTTATTTGTGTGAAGACGAATTTTTTTTATAAATAATTTCAATATGATATAAAAACAGACACTAACAGAAACTCTTATATACTATGAGTCTTATTTATTCTTTTTCTCTTATTTTTTTTGTTTTTTTTTTGTCATAATTTAAAATTTAATTTTCTCTAAATAATTACATATTTAGTGAGTTTTGTAACTCCTCAAGAGTTAACATATTCATTATTTATTATTTGTATAATTATTCTTTGATAATTAAAACAAATAAAAATAACGATATAATTTTGTTTCGAGTTGTTTGTTGAAACATTAATATTAATTACTTTTCAATTTTATCATTACGATTTTATATATTTATCTTTCATTTGATTAGAAAATAGTTAGTTGTTCTTTCCTTTGTATTACTATTGACATGCTTTTTTGTTAATTTTCATATTTTAACTTGCACAATTTTTTTAAAAAAAGATTACATACAGTCATACATAACAAGTATGATTTTTTGTTTTATTAACAAAAAATCATAGTGAGGAATGATATTATAAAAGGTCTAAAGTTCAGTAGTTCCTCATTTAAATAAGCATCCCTTCTTTTAAAAAATGAGGAAGACAGATTATTTATGTTTTATTTGATGATCAACGGCAAATAGAAAATTAAGCAGAAAATTAAGTTGGTATTTTTTTTTTCAAAATAAAAAACATGTTCTTTTCACCCCCAACAAAAGAATAAGAAAACTGTATCTTAAAAATTGAAACAATTATGATAAACATTTTAAAATTTTGATCTAAGTATTGATCATATTTCTTCTTATTTAGTATGTGCTAATTTATAAGAAATTTTTGGTAGTTATGATCGCGCGAATATGTTAACTAGTGTGTAATATCTGTCTATTTGTTTTGCCGTTATCTTCCTGCCTTTTATGCAACTCCTTGTCAAGAATAAATAGCTTTAAATTAAATTCTCCATTTTAGTTCCTTTTTAATTATCCATATCATCATCTCTATTGAATGCATATTTTAGATAAATGTGATACCGGTTAAAGTTCCATTTTTTTAAAAAAATTTATACGCTTGGCAGTGGTCTTCGTATTTTTCCGTAAACTTGATGTTTCCTCTACCCATACTTCATTTCAAATTTTGTATTATTTATAAAAAAAATTACCTTCCTTTGTCACATGAATTTTTGGCTGAGTCATCCTTGTTGCATTTCGAGTTGGGCCATGGTGGCCCAAACTCAATCCTTTCTACGAGTCTGCCTCATCAAAGAATTGAAAAGCCGCTGAATGGGTCCAAACGATGCTAATATACAGAGAAATGGAGCTAAATTACAAGATATACAACGTATACATCAAATGTATACATTGTATTACATTGGCAAAATGGGCCAAAGCCCAATTTTTTAGCAGCAGCAGTCCAAATAGACTAAAACAGCAGATACAGGAAGAGGGAAAAAAAGGGGGTTGAAGCCCAATTTTATTTCAGCAGGGTTGACAGTGAAGAATTTGGCCCAAGAATCTAAAATCAGCAGAATTAGGCCCAAACATTGGTCCAGGCGACAGAAATCAGATTTGGGCCCAATATTTATTTCCTTTTATTGTATTTGCTATATTTAATTATTATTTGTTTTATTTGATATTAGTTTGGTTATAACTTAATTCAAATTCCCTAAAAGATAGAATTATTTTGGTGATTGGCTTATTTATAAAAAAAATAAAAAATAAAAACTTGTCTTTCTCCATTTTATCTAAGTATGGTTGAATTTCTTACTTGCAAAAAAATAGAGTTTTTGGCCAAAAACATCCTTAAATTATGCCCCTAACTTAAACTATATCCTCAAATTATTTTTCTTAACAGAAAACATCCCTCAATTATTTAAAATTTGTCAAAAATTAACAAATTCTTCACAAAAACATGTACAGTTCACACTAGTCTCAACAAAACTCCCTAAATCACCCCAATAAACCATTTTTCTTTATTCTACATACATCTAAAATAAAATATTGTGAATCTATTTTAGCAATAACGTTTTGCATTGTCTTCCTTTTTATTAGCAATTTTTTTTATTTACTTTTGATTTGATATCAAAAAAGTATCAGTTGAAATGTTTTCTTCTCATTGAATCTGCAAAAAGTGGTGTCGATCGGAGACTTTTACTTCTAATAATGGAAAATGAAGCTCGAGTACTAGAGATCAAAATTAGCTGAATCTTGATTACCTCAACCATCAGTTTGCCCCAAAAATTATTGATCTAATGACATTTTGACTTTGCAAGGTCAAGATGGTGTAAAATTAAGCTGCAACTCCATTCAGTTGGTAAGGGAAAAGAGCAGATCATGTCTCCTCATAGACTCACACCGTTCTAACATTGTTCTTTTTTTTAAACAACAAACTAGGGTTTCAAAAAAATAATTAATTTTTGTAAGCTTTTTCCAACAAGTAATAAAATTATAGATTTTTTTTATGAGAATAGTATGAATTGATATGTTTTTGTGTGGAATTCACTAATTTTTTGACATATTTTAATAGAGGGATGAAAGTTGTTAAGTTTTAAATACTTGGAGGATGTTTTTTGTTAAGAAACATAATTTAAGGATGTAGTTTAAGTTAAGACTATAGTTTAAGGATGTTTTTAGCCATAGCCAAAAACTCCAAAAAAATATTTCCAAATTATCGTTCCTTCTAAGGAATTTAAAAGTTTTCTTTACCTAGTCATCTTTTTGGACAAAATGTGCTCTTTTCAAGAAAATTTAAAGTGTGAAAATTAATTACTTCCTTAAATAAATTTTGCATGTCTATACTTTCTTTGAAAATTAGCCAAATATTTTAAATCGCTGGATAACAGTATGTGTAACGACCTGTTCCTGTCGTTATAGAAAAGCCAATGGGGAAAGAATTGGGGCCAGAAAACTTTTTAGTAGTAACTTGAAATTTCCTAACCTAGTCCAGATTTGGACGAAATCAGAGTCGTTAAGGTGTAGGGAAATCTGGTAACAATCGGGTGACTTATTTATGATTTTGATTACATGAGTGGTTATATAAGTCGTTAAGGAACCTGTACGACTTTACAGAATTGAATTCGGGTGAGTAGAACTCCCGAAATCGATCTTAGAGTGAACGGTATTTTCTGAGTGTCGCTGGTTAAAGGTGTGTTGTGGAATGGGGGTCTTGAAATTATTAAAATAGCTCACTGATTCCGTGCAAGCTGCTGGGGCAAGATATCTGCCACCAGGGCGGGATTGATGTAGCGGGGTGAGGACCGCTGTGGCGGATTCGACGCGACTTAAGATCGTAAATAAACCCCAAAACGTCTTTATTCTGCACTTTTTGATTTTTAGAGATAAGGAGCGAACCTCAGGCGACTCTTGACAGTTTTCCACCATTCTTGAGGCTAAAGGCAAACTTTTTACTCCCCGAATATGTTTTTCGATCCGTAGAACGTAATCTAATGGGTAATTATCGATGGGGGAGTGATTTAATCTAGATTCCATGGTGGAAACAACCCTATTTTGGGTACTTGGGATCATGGGTATGATTTAGGATTCATAAAATTGTTAGCCATTCAGGTAATTAGTGATTGTTTATTGATTCCCGTGTTGTTATGATTGTTTGTAGACCAAGAGCAAGCGGAACGAATCCAGAAATGGAAGGATCAAGTTTCTTAGGGTTTCAAGCTTGTTTCGAGGTAGGTGATGGTTGTGATTTCATATTGGTGTGATATATGTTTGTAATTGCTCACTATAATGCATTTATGACATTTTTGAAAAAATCGGCCACAATCATTTTCCATAGTCATCCAGAAATATCCCGCCCTTAAGATTTTCTTTGCTAATGTAAACCCATTCATGTGCGTCCCACACACTCCAACGTGCACTTCTTCAAGCAATTTTGTGGCTTCTGCAGCATCCACACATCTCAGTAATCCCAAATCGGGTGTTCTCTTATAAAGAACCTCTCCATTCAAAAAGAAGTTGTTTGTCATTCTTCAAATTGTTTTCTTCTGAATACTTGTTGCTTTTTCCGGATATTCGCCAGCTTCTAAGTACTTTTTCACATCGATATACCATGGATTCCCATCCCATTCTACTTCCACATGTGAACAATGTGCTGGTTGTTCATTTAAAACTATCTCAAGTGGATCGATATAACTCTTTTCTGGGTGTTATATCATGGACGTATGGTTGCAAGGGCATCAACATGCTCGTTCTGTATTCTCGGCGTGTGTAAACTCGGTCTTCCTAAATCTTTTGCATAATCTCTGTACCAATTGTACGTAAGGTAAGATTTTAGGATTCTTCACCGCCCATTCTCCTTGAACTTGATGAATAAACAAGTCTGAATCACCAATTATCAGTAATTGTTGAACATTCATATCAAGAGCCATTCTAATGCCAAGAATACATGGTTCGTACTCAACCATGTTATTAGTGCATCGGAATCTAAGCTTTGCTGTTGCTGGATAATGTTACCCCGATTCAGATATTAACATTACTCCAATTCCTGATCCTATAGAGTTTACTGCTCCATCAAAGAATATTCTCCACCTAGGATATGGTTCTGATATGTCTTCCCCCACAAACAATACTTCTTCATTAGGGAAATATGTTCTAAGTGGTTCATATCCTTCATGTACTGGGTTTTCAACAAGGTGATCGGCCAAGGCTTACCCCTTGATTGCTTTCTGAGTCATGTACACAATATCGAACTCACTCAATAACATTTGCCACTTTGCTAGCTTTCCTGTGGGCATTGCTTTCTGAAATATATACTTGAGCGGGTCTATCCTCGAAATGAGATGTGTTGTATAAGCCGACAGATAATATCTTAATTTCTGAGCAACCCAAGTCAAAGCACAACAAGTTCTCTCTAAAATGGTGTAACGGGCCTCATAGGACGTGAACTTCTTGATCAAATAGTATATAGCTCTCTCCTTTCTTCCGGTCTCATTATGCTGCCCCAACACACACCAGAATGCATTGTCAGAGATGGATAAATACAATAGCAAAGGACTACCCGCACGTGGTGGCACCAACACTGGTGGATTCGAAAGGTAACTCTTGATGGTGTCAAAAGCCTTCTGACATTCTTTGGTCCATTTGGTTGGCGCATCTTTTCGTAGTAACTTGATTATGGGCTCACATATCACTGTTGATTGAGCTATGAATCGACTGATGTAATTTAGTCTCCCGAGTAAACTCATTACTTCATTCTTAGCCTTTGGAGGATCTAAGTCTTGAATTGCCTTGATCTTGGAAGGATCAAGCTCGATACCTCTTCTGCTAACTATGAATCCGAGTAACTTCCCTGCAGGTACTCCAAATGCACATTTGGCTGGGTTCAACTTCAAATCATACCTACGTAACCTATTAAAGAACTTTTCCAAGTGTGTCAGGTGATCCGAACTCTCGCGGAATTTTATGATGACATCGTCTACATACACCTCAATTTCTTTGTGGATCATATCATGGAAAATGGTGGTCATAGCTCTCATGTAAGTGGCTCTAGCATTCTTAAGGCCGAACGGTATCACTCGATAATGGTAGACTCCCCAAGGTGTGATGAATGCTATTTTTTCTGCATCTTCTTCATCCATTAGAATCTGGTGGTATCCCATAAAGTAATCCACAAAAGATTGCAGCTCATGCTTAGATGAGTATGTGGATGTTTGGCAAGGGGAAATTATCTTTCAGACTTGCTTTGTTGAGATCCCGATAATCCACGCATATCCTGATATTTCCATCTTTCTTCGCCACTGGAACAATGTTAGCCAGCCAAGTGGGATACTTAGTCACTTCAACGACTCTTGATTCGATCTACTTCATGACCTCCTCTTTTATCCTTAAACTCATATCGGGCTTTAATTTTCTGGTTTTCTGCTTTACTGGACAGTACTCTGAATTGATAGACAACTTATGGGAAACAATATCAGTGCTTAACCCTGGCATATCATCATAAGACCAGGCAATCACATCGATGTATTGTCTGAGCAACTTGACCAATTCTTCTCTTTCTGTTGCTGCCAAATGGACACTGACTCGGGTTTCTCTGACCGACTCGTTATCTCCCAAGTTTACTGTCTCTGTTTCATCCAGGTTGGACTTTTCATCGTCTTCAAGTTGCCTCAAGTCCTCGGTAAGGTGTTCAGGCATTATAGTTACCTCATCATATTATTCACATTCCTCTTCATCGACCTTACTTGGTTCGCCGTGCTCGTGACATGTCATGACATTGGCAAGTTTAGATTCATTTTTACTTAAAAGAAACAACAAATCAACCATGTTAGATAGAAAGAGTTTAAATGTATTTATTTCAGAATAATTCGCAATGACAAGATAATCAATTTAAAATAAACGAGGCTTTCATTGGAATTTTAAAAAGGCGTACAAACTTTGGTCATGACTCATGAGTCATTTCCTTTTTAAACATTACGATGAAAAATAAAGTGACATAAATGGTGGTTTCGGGCCTCGTCCGAACAACACCGATTTTCAAAAATAAAACTTCAAATCTTGTCTTTGTCTACCAAGCCATTCGATGGATCATAAGTGGAGTGGCCACCCAATTCTGTAGCATTTCTCCAGGTCCGGCATCTCGGATGGTGGGTGTTGCTATGCGTTCTGTCGAGATCACAGCACAATCTTCTTCACCAAACAATCTTCCCATCCCTTCCACTAGACCATCAATCTCAGGCTCTAAAGCTTTAGCAACAAATGACTGGTACAATACTGGAATAGGCTTCGGTATATCACAGTCATGTTTCTTCCTTGTTTCTGCTTCAAACAATTCTTCCTCTGTTGGGGTATAACCGACGCCGAAGCGGAAATTTTGAAGTGGTATAGGAAGAGGTTCGGATATGCCATCCAAATTCTTGCCTAACCCACGCCCAGGTTCAAAACCACTTCTCAGCATAGTTGTGGCTAGCATTTTATACACTTGCGGCATTGGTACTTGCAGTGCAATATCTTCAAAAGCAGCATTCATTATCTCTACCATGTGCAAGTCAGTACCCTGAGAAGACTCTTCAATAACTGGAATGGAGAAACTAAGGTAACTACAATTACTCCCTTCACCATGGATGACGATTTCATGATCCTCCCAGATGAATTTCAAAAGTTGATGCAATGTGGATGGGACTGCTCCAACAGCATGGATCTATGGTCTTCCTAGAAATAAATTGTAGCTCGTAAATATACCCATCACCTGGAATTCAATGACAAATTCTGCAGGCCCCATTTGGATACACAAGTCTACTTCCCTCATGGTTTCTCTTTGCGAACCATCAAACGCCCTTACATTCATATGACTTTGACGGATTTTTCCTACATCATAATTTAGCTGAGTAAGGGTTGATAATGTGAAGATATTGAGTCCTGAGCCATTATCAATCAATACTCGAGCTATAAACTTGTCCCTGCATTTGACGGTGATATACAAGGCACGATTGTACATCACCCCTTCAAGTGGCAACTCCACTTCTCGGAAAGAGATTTGATGACTCCCAATGACATGACTTACCATAGTGGCCAAATTCTCACCACTTGTTCCCGTCGGTACATACGCTTCATCAAGTACCTTCAACAGTGCTTTTTGATGGTACTCGAAACTCATTAATAGAGCCCAAACAGAAATTTGAGTGGGAGTCTTCTCCAAATGCTTGACAATGGATTACTCCTTAGGCTGCATTCTTCGCCAAAACTCTTCAGCCTCACCCTCTGTGATCGACCTTTTTTGATTCTCCTATCTTCGTGTTTCCTGAGTTAGTTCTTCTGGAATGTATCATCTTCCAGAACGTGTCATCCCTTGTGCGGTAGCCGCCTGCACGACAAACTTTTCTTCAGGCTGTTCGTTGCTGCTTTCCTTTGTCAAAGCGAATGCTTGATGAGGTGCAGTTATTGCAACAAACTCTGGAGGGGCCTTTATAGTCAATGAGGCCACTGTTGGTATAAGTGAGTTGACATTTGCTTCACTGATAGTCCCATTAGCAAGCCAATCTTTGTCTTTTTCAATCATGTTGATGGTAGCTCCTCCATGATTCGACAATGGGTTAAGGTTCACATTGGGGGCAGGGCTTGGAGAGTGATGACCCTGTTATCGATCAAGTCTTGAATCTTATGTTTCAAATTGATACATCCTTCTGTATCATGTCCTGCCCCTCCAGAATGGTACGCACAACGTTGATCCGCTCGGAAGAACTTTGTTGTGGGATTAATTGTCCTTGCATCTATTGGTTGGATTAATCATGCCGCTCTTAGACGCTTAAAGAGTTGGGTACGTGTTTCTGCCAAGGGAGTGAAAACTCTAGGAGGCTTTCTTTTGAGGTTAGGACGGTGTAGATTGTTGGCATTTGGGTTGTTTTGTCCAGGATTTTGGTAGATTGGTGCATTGGCTTGGTGATTTGGTAGTGTATTTTGGTAGGTTGGTGGTTGATTTTGGTAGATATGCGGTGGTGCTTGGTAGTTCTGTTGTGCACAGTAGATTGGGATCGGAGCTTGTGGAGATGGTAGGTAAATATTTGAGGTGGGAATCGGTTGGAGTTTCCAATGGCAATACCAGACCCAAAATACCTTGCGGCCTTGGCCTCGAGCTAAAAGATACAGCAGACACGTCCTCTTTCTTTTTCCTAGCGAATCTTGTGGCTATGGATGGTGAGGATTTGTTGGCGGCCTGCAAGGCGGTGAGACTTGTAACCTTTCCAGACTTGAGGCCATCTTCTATGGCTTCTCTCATTCTGATCAGCTCCGAAACTTCTGTCCCATCATGGGCAACATCCTTTCATACTACTCGGGCTCCTGAGCTCGAATAAAAGCAGAGGTTATTTCGCTTTCAGTCATCACAGGTTGTATCTTTGTAGCTTCTTTCCTCCAGTGGCACACATATTCACGATAGTCCTCCGTGGTCTTTTGCTTGATTTTTTCCAAATAATATCTGTCGGGGACAGTAACGACATTAAACTTGAATCTTTCCAAAAAATCTTTGGCCAGAGCCCCCCATGTAGACCACTGACGGAGTTCTTGAGATATGAACCATTCTAACGCCTCCCCATTGAGGCTTCGACTAAACAACCACATAATTAATGCATCATTTTTCCCGATACCCACGAGTTTGTCACAATAAGCTCGTAGGTGTGCCATGGGATTGCCAATACCATTGAAGGTTTCAAACTTTGGAATTTTGTTACCTTTGGGTATTTCCAAGTCAGGGTGCATGCAAAGGTCCTCATACTCAAGTCCTGTTATCTTCCTCGAAGATTGGACACTTTTTACTGCCTCGGAGATGGCATCCTTCATAACATTCATTTCTTGTTCGCGTTTTTCTTCTCTCAACCTCCACTCCTTTTCTATTTCTTCATAGTGATCCAGTTTTGGTTGAACAGGAAAGCTAGGACATGGCTCAGGAATTGTATAGGCTGGTGGAGTTTGGAATGTTACAGAAGGGTATGCAGGTTGGCTAGGAAAAACACATGGATTATTAGAGACTAGGGGTGGGATTTGGTGGGTTGGTGTAAATATTAGGGAGTGATTAGTGTTAGGTGCTTGGTTCTGATTTGGTAATGGTAGTGGTGTTTGGTAGGAAGTGTTGGCGTAAGGAGCGTTGGATACAATTATTTCAATGGTAAGAGGATTAGGGGTGGAAGTGATGGGTCATGTGGTATGGGTAGGGAAATAGTTGGGTAATGTGGAACTTAGTGATGGAAAAGGATGAGGTCTTCTAGTTTCAAAGGGGGGGGGAGGGGTTCATTCAATGCAATGACCAGTTTGGCTAGATCTTTGGTCTGTTGAAGCTCTTCCTGCATGTCTGCAATTCGTTGCATTAATTGAGAGATCAACTCACTCTGATCAACGAGTTCAGCATTTCTGATGGTCACATCCACTATTCCTGTTTCTTTAGAAGTACCAGTCATTTTGCACTTGCCTTTCTCCAAAGAATGATCAGGGAAGGATGGTATGATTGCTTTAGATCTTGTAAAGTAGGGATGGTCGGCCAGTTTGATTTCAACACAGATTAGTTTTTACCTGTAGAAAAGAATAACTCAAAAGACATATGTGTTAGTTTTTATTTTTAACGAGATATGCAAATAAGATGACATAAAAATAAACACACAAGTATCATTTTGCTTCAAGCAGATTAATCCACGGAAATATTTTTGCAATTGAATTGGAAAGGTCGACTTGCATAGAATCTTGTTAATTTCTAACACTCCTATGATTTTGTAGATGGAACTCTTCAGAATCATTCACTAATAAGGGAGAATAAAAATTGAAAAGATAGGGACCGAGCCTTAAGTAGGCTGCCTATGTATCCACCAAGGAAATCAGGCCCGACGTAGTTCGAACTACATAAGATAACCTAAACGTACCCTTCCCAAAATTGATAGAGAGACTAGGCTCAAAAAGAGCTTCCTACGTACCCCCTATGGGCACAAGTCTCGCGTAGTTCTTGATTATAATAAAAATTTAAAAACAGCATGACAAACATGAGAAATGCGTTACATAAACCTAAATCTACCCAAAGGCTTCTTTCCTTCTTCTTCAACTATAGGGTGACGATCTGGTGCTCTCATCATCTGAACCCTCTTTTGTTTTACCATTTCCCCTCATGGAGGAAGCATTCCCAAAATTTAGTTTTTTAATGTCCCGTTCAATTTCGGGGATCCTTGCAGACGCTTTAGTGATATTAATTATCTCTTGATCGATTTTGGCGAGCTTCCTTTTAACTGAGGCTGTTTCCATATCAACCTCGATAATTCTTTCTCGTAGCATCCATTTAGTTTGGTCCAGTGTTGCAAGTCTCCTTTTGGCTGCAGCTATCCTCTCTTTAGTCTCGATAAATTTTTTGAACATTGATTTTTCAGTTTCTTCCTCACTAACCAAAGCAATGGGTGGGATTGGTGCGTTGACACTCTTTCCAGACATTCTAGCAAATCGACCTTCCTGTGATGGACTAACACACCTTGGGTGTTGGGTCAACCTAGTTCAAATGCGCTAAATTTGGGATTTGGTTTCGCTCTACGCTAGTTGACTAAGAGTGACTTTTGAAAGACCGGGAACCCAAGTGGACAACTTATGCTGGAATTCACGTCAACCATTGGACGCATGACGTATCAATAAATTGCCGATCCTTTCGGAAAAGGGTTGAGTATAAAAAGCCTGGCTGCGATTATGTAGAAACTGTCCTTAATATACTATACATACAATAGGAAGTGTCATGAATGCAATGACAATTATAACAAATTAAACACATTAAACGCAGATAAACAATTCAGCAATTAATAACAATTAGTCAAATAGGTCAAATCTTATGGTTAGAACTTAAGTAAGTCCTCAACAGAGTCGGCATTACTGTTATGCGTAATTTTATTAACCTTAGAAAAATTACTTTTTGAAATGTTCCAAGTATGAAACATTTTAAGAAAAATACTTAGAAAAGAGTCGCCACTTAATTTTTTAAAGAAACTAAGAAAACTTAAAATTTTCAAAGATTTAAACAAAAAAAATCATTTGAAAATACCAAAGGGGGTTCGGGGTTCAATTTACACTTCGAGAAGGATTTAAGCATTCGAAGTGCCCGCTAACATGTGGTTGACTTGCAACTTGACTAAAATATATTAAACTATTTTTAGGAAAATAGATTTAACATAAAAAAAATGATAACTTACAATATTTGATTAACTTTGATTAAATGAATGACACATTTTTTAGAGAAAGGGATCCAAAATGGAACATTTGACTCGAAATACAAGTGATTATTATATTAATAAAACTAGATTAATTATAATTTATTTTATTCATTTTGAAAAAATAATTTAAACTAATTAAAGCATGAAAAATATTTTAAATTAATTGACGAACCTTTTTGAGGAAATGACTAAGTAAGTATATATATATATTTTTTTTTTTATTGATTGAAAAAGTCTTGACTAACATTTTTAAAGTTTATTTGAGAAAAATACTTTAACTAAATAATAATTTTTTAATGAATAAAATGTGATTAAGTGAAAAGCATTAAAGAACATCTTTTTAAGGACCAAAGGTTTAACTTAATAAAATTTTGACCAATATACTTGATTAATAAAATAAATGAACACAAAAACATGAAATATATTAAAATTAGACCAATACAAAGAAAATAACTCATCTTTTGGGGAATTTATTAAGTTAATTAACAATTCTGAAGTTAGAGTTAATGATAAGGAAATCAAACGATAAATAAAGACAATTAAATAATTTAAAGGTAAAGGAGAAATGAATTTGGGCCCCCTTTGAGGCCAATTTCGTTGAAAATTTTTGGGCTTTAACCCAACTCCCGTTTTTGCCTATACATCGGTTGTATATCGGTCGTTTCTTAGCTCCTTTTCCTGTATATCAACCCATATACTGGCTGTATACAGTTTGCTTGGACGCCTCCAACCTGTATCTTAGTTTTTGGCCACATATTTGTTATATTGAACCTGTATATCAGCGTATAATGCTGTATACAGCATGTATATTGCCCACTTTCAGACTTTTCAAGATTTGGAATTTTAGTTTCCAACCATGTTTGCTACTTTCAATCTGTCCATCATCTTCTCTACTTGACTCAAGAGGAAGAAAAATGAATTTAGGCCTTTATGGCCTACTTCGAAATGCAATGGATGAGGGAAAGGAGTCCACAATGGACTCGGTGGGAATTCACATACAACAACGAAAAAGAGGAAATATATTAGTGTAGGTTCAAATGACGTGAGAAAAAGAACATATTCAAAATTCCAATATGATCAACACGCACCAAAATAAATTGTGCTAAGCAGGGGATCTAGATGACTTTGGTGGAATAAACCCAAACCGAGGGAGAATTAACTCCACCATACAACACATGCTCATCTAAATGCAACTTCCAAACAACAACAAAATATGCTAAAATTTAATTCATGAACCATGTGGTTTAGACCCGGATTAAGCCAAAAATGATCAACAAAGGGGAAATATACTCTATCAACAATAAATAACAGAAAGCAAATATGCCGGGACGTGCACCCCAAAGTTGGGATCGATGTCATCGAGTTCAAATCATAGCATATGATAGTATAAGAAGACTGAATCTTAAGAAATAAGTCATGACAAACAAGCAATAATTGAACTTCAAGAGAAAATAAAGTGACACAAATAATTTATTTATTTTTTTGCACAGTAAACTGCAAATGATTGAATATTATGCTTTTTACAATAAAAGGGGATTAGCTACATGCCTCCTATAGTAAAACGAATATATTTCATAGAATGAATAAGTTAGCAAATAATGCTAACAATTTGGAAAGAGATAAGAACTAGAAGTAAACCAAAAGTAAGAAGGAAACAACACCTCCACATTTATACAAACTCCACTGTAAATGGGAAACAACTCTTGGTATTTTTTTTTAGTTTTTTAGATAAAATAAAGGCCAATACTTGATTCAAACATATCATATTAGGTAGTGAGATAACAAAAACTCCATGAGGTAAAAAAAAGAAAGAAAAGACAGCCCAAAAAAAAAAAGTCGTGACCCACTTAGGTTCAAATATTGAAATTTCAATCTTAGCATGATTCATGGTGAAAATAGCAGAAAAATGGAGCAGTAAACAGACACGAAATGAACACTCGAGAGGCCTGAAATAATCAATTTATCGACTCAATCTTAACTTGGTCAAACTAAGCCAGACTCGAAATAAATTAACTTAACATAAAAAGTGACGAAGACTACACAACTAATACTATTACAAATGAGATTTAAGAGCTACAAACAACTAATATAAGGACTATATATGCTACTTAGTTGAACATAGATAGAGCAAACACCATAAGAAAAGGCAGTAAACTACTCAGCTCATACTATTTATACTAGCTAACATAAATGAAAATAAACCCACACATCAGACTGCGAAAACTAGCATTTTGGACTCGAAAAATTCACAATTGAGCTAACTCATGGCCAACCAGGTGAGATCACTCAATTTAATGAGAAGAAACTAACATGAAGTAAATAATCTCAGCTTCAAAAGGGGTCATCAAATTTAAAAAAAAAAAGAAAAAAAGAATCGAAATCAAAATAACTAAACTAAGCGAGTGATCAGACCATCCATATTACCGATTTACAGCCAACATTCAGCCATAATGCTCCCTAAATCATAACATTTGAACACTTACTCAGTCGAGAATCAAGTAATCAACACATTAAGGATAAAGAGACATGGGCTGAAATTAGATATTACATTTTGAGAGGCAGAGAACTGGGAACGACGAGCTTCCACCACCACACGACACTTTGAGAAATCCAGCAAACCACGAACAAGGCCAATTTTTTTTCTAAGAAATTGTATTTTAGGTGTATCTTTTATGTAACTTCCTGTAGCTTTGAAAAAATCTTTTTTGGTAGATTTTTGCCCTCAAAATCAAACTTCAAAAACACCTTTCTTTGCTTCCCTCCAACACCGATGGGTAGGGGGTGGTTATATAGAGGAATTAGGGGGTCGGTTTAGGAAGGAAAATGGGTGGGAAATTGAATTTGAAATTCGAATTCCCTTTTTCCAAGGCCATCAGTGAAGAGATTTGGAAATCCCTGAAAAGAAGGAAAAGGGGACGTGAGGGTTTGACATTGAGGCTGCTAGGGTATGGATTCTGCAGGTAGTTGGATGAGGGCGCTGGTTTCTTATCGCGTGTGATTCTGGGTTTGCAGCGTGATTTGCTCGCTAAATGTCGATTGTCACGTGAAGAAGAAGAAGACGAGTATGGGGTTGTTTGGGTCGGGTCGCGTACTGCTGATGGAGTTGTTGTACGTATTGTTGTTGAAAATGGGATATATGTATTGTAATTGGTTTTCTTTTGGTGGGCTGGATTGCTTTGTAATGTCATTTGGGTATTTTTGTTATTGTGTTAGTGGGCTGGGATTATTGAAGAATTGGAGAATGTATGGGCTGCTGGAAAATAGGCCCAAAACTTGGTCTCTTTAATGGAGTTAAGGATTTTAGCTAATAAGTTGCAATTTTAATCGATCAATTGCATTAAAAAAAATTAACCATTGGATTAAGAATGTAGCCATATTGAATTCATTTAGTAAATTCGGCTAGTAAAATAGGACGAATTAATATAATTAACTAACGGGCTTCTTAATCTTTTCAAGATATAATAATCAATTTTAAAATATTAATTATTAATTAATTAAACTAATTGGCAAAATTTAAAGCAAAACTAAAACCTTTTGAGACGAATTCAAATAAAAATATACTAATTATGTACATAACTATAAAAACATATTATTATTTTTTTTAAAATTTTACATAAAAATAACTCGAAAAATATTTCAAATTTCATAAAAGCTAATTAATTCAAAATTATAGCCACCACTTAAAAATATACTAAAAACACATTCGAGATGATTTTCGAATATTTAGGATATACTTATTTCATATATAATTATATAAAACATATATATTATTAAAAATTATAAAAGTTGATAGACTATTTAAAAACTTGCAAAACATTTTTATTTTATTTTAATTTTTTTTTGAAAAATTTGTGAGACTAATTATTTTAAATCGTTTGAAATTGAAGAAGCTCGATGATTAATCTATAATGTGGAGGTCCAAAATTGGGTGTCAACACTAAGTCGGTAACTCTAGAGATCCTTGGTAGGGAAAGATTAGAGTGGAAAGGGGTGTACAAGCCTAAGCTAGCTAAGACTATATCCTCCTTTCGGGATAGGAAACTGGTAGAGCAGGGTTGTTTGACTTATTTGGCTCATGTTTGGGATGTTGAGGTTGAGTCTCCCTCTATTAAGTCTATTCTTGTGGTATCAGAATTTAGAGAAGTGTTTCCTACTGAATTGTCTAGTGTGCCTCCGGATAGAGATATAAATTTCTGCATTGACTTGGAAATTGGTACTCACCCCATCTCCATTCCTTCTTATCGCATGGCTCTGACAGAATTTAGTGAGCTTAAAGCTCGAATCCAAGAGCTTCTTGATAAAGGGTTCATCCGTTCTAGTGTTTCCAAGTGGGGTGCTCCTGTCTTGTTTGTTTAGAAGAAGGAGGGTAGTATGAGGACTGATGGTTTTATCTTAATCCATAAGGGAGTAGATTGATACCAGAATGACCAGCTTATGGATAAAGAAAGTCACATTGAGTATACATGGGTGAAGTAAATTGAAGATGTTAGTAAGAAAGTGCGTATAAATTGGGTTAGTCCTCTGAATTGGATGAGTATACCTGAGTTTGAGGTGTCGTGTTGATGAAAGGTTGGTTTCGTGTTGATAGTCAAGGTTGACTGAGTGTAATGGTAATACGAGTTCGTGATGGATTGTGACGGGATGCAACTATATAATAACATTGTTAGTTAAGCGAGTTTTTGTATAGTAATTACGACTTGCGAGTATCTAAGATTATGGTTTTCTAATATTTGGTGAGTAACATGGTAGTATGGAAAATTATAAGAGATGGTAGGACACCACTTGAATAGAATGTTAAAGAGCTAGAGTTATAATAAAGGAAAATATAGTGGAATGTAGTACTGCCTTAAGAGAAAGGCTAGAGCAAGAATATTTTATTTGATTGCAAAGGCTAAAATATCTCCAGAGGGGCAGATAATTGGGTTCAGAGACGTGTGATTTCATTATTTTGTTGTGCCTATGGTAAAAGTGTCATGAGACCATCAGATGGGTTAAAAACTATTGAAAAAGACTTGAGAAAGGATTGTGCAGACATTAGCTTGAGCGTGATGACAAGTGTTTTTTTTCTTGAGTTTAGTAATGAGTACGATTAAATTTTTAGTGAAAGATATTGTAAGATCGATGGAGATGCGAACCATGATAAGTGAAGATCCATGAATTCATAAAAATCTTCAAGGTATAAGCTAATGTTGATAAATAACAGGACTGTGTTATACAGTTGAATATACAATTCAGATTTTTTATGGGAAGTCTACATTCGTGGTGATATATTCTGTCAAGGTATGAATTTGTAAGGTGAGAAATGATCAATTGTATCCGGTATTGAGCATTTGAAAGGACTCACACCTGGGTTGAGTCGTAAGTTTACTACTATTGATTGTTAAGCACCTAAGAAATGTTTCAGTTAAAAAGTGTTGGTTTAGAATAAGGTAAATGGTCGGAGTGTTTTTTTTATGGTTGTTAGTATTGTGAGTATGATTCACTAGCTATGCTGTCGTGTGTTTTCACTTTTGTGGGTGAATCCCTAGTGGTGGATCAAGGGTACCAAATCCTGCGATGTTCTCTTGGTTGAGTGGGGAGATTGGGAAGATTGGGTTATTTTGAATGACATAATTGGTGTTGTCTTGGAGTTGTTAAAGTAGTTTAGTGGTTCTACATGTACCACCTTACTTATGAGAATTTATAGAAGAGCTACCATGCGAATTTGTGGTTGTCCGACAATCTTAATATTCCTCTAGTCGTCGAGGTCATGTATCGATTATGTGTGGTTGAATGTGGGGATCATTGGGTCCAATTCTACTGTTCTTAAGAGGTAATTTACAATTACTAAATCTAGCATTTCGATAGTGTTGTTGGAGAGGTTGTATGCTTGGACATATCCCTCGATGAGTATCTAATTTCTTAAGATCAAATTCGTTATAACTCAAGCCAATGGAAATTTATATTGTGGGATGGAGATAATGTTAAGAATTATGATTGTTTGGATATTATGAGTGTGTGTTGGTTGGTTCAGGTTCACTTCTAAATGCAGCGAGTATTGATTTATAATGTTATCATGTTTATGTGAGAAAGGATTAGTCCTGATGATTGTGTCAAGATCCTTAATAACATGTTGTAGACGTGTGTACAATCAACTTTGGTGGTTGTTGGGAATTGCTTTTGTTGTAGTTAAGTTTACATACAACAATATTTATCACTCGAGTATTGAGATGACTTCATTGAGGCATTGTATGGGAGAATGTGTAGGTGTTCGATTGGTTGGCTTGAGGTTAAAGATGTGAAACCTTTGAGAGTTGATTTGGTGAAACATGTTCAGGGTAAGGTGAGAAGTAGCCAATCTAAGCTTCTAGCAGCCCCGAGTCAACAGAAAAAGTATGTGGGACAGGTATCCCCAGTTATTCGACGATTCAAATACTACTTTATTCTTGCTTTAACCCTTTTCTCCTAGTTTGTCACTCGGGGACGAGTGATGGGTAAATTGGTATTTATTGTAACGACATGTTCCCGTCGGTATAGAAAAGCCAATGGGAAAAGAATTGGGGCCAGAAAACTATTGAGTAGTAACTTGGAATTTCCCAACCTAGTCCAGATTTGGACGAAATCAGAGTCGTTAAGGTGTAGGGAAATCTGGTAACAATCGGGTGACTTTATTTATGATTTTGATTACATGAGTGGTTATATAAGTCGTTAAGGAACCTGTACGACTTTACGAAATTGAATTCGGGTGAGTAGAACTCTCGAAATCAATCTTAGCGTGAAAGATATTTTCTGAGTGTCGTTGGTTAAATGTGTGTTGTGGAATGGGGGTCTTGGAATTATTAAAATAGCTTACTTGTTCCTTGCAAGTTACTGGGGCGGGATTTCTGCCGCCAGGGCGGAGCCGCTGTAGCGGGGTGAGGACTGATGGGGCCGCTCCGACGCGACTTAAGGTCATAAATAAACCCCAAAACATCTTTATTCTGCACTTTTCGATTTTTAGAGCAAAGTAACGAACCCCAGGCGACTCTTGACAAGTTTCCACCATTCTTGAGGCTAAATGTAAGTTTTTCACTTCCCGAATCCATTTTTCGATCCGTAGAACGTAATATAATGGGTAATTATCGATGGGGGAGGGTTTTGATCTAGATTCTATGGTTGAAACAACCTTATTTTGGGTACTTGAGATCATGAGTATGATCTAGGGTTCATAGAATGGTTAGCAATTCGGGTAATTAATGATTGTTTATTGATTCCCGTGTTATTATGATTGTTTGTAGACCAAGCAAAACGAATTCGGAAAGGGAAAGATAAAGTTTCTTAGGGTTTCAGGCTTGTTTCGAGGTAGGTGATGGTTTTGATTTCATGTTGGTGTGGTATATGTTTGTAATTACTCATTACAATGCATGTATGTATGCGAATGTTGCATTATTGATCACCCTAATCGTAAATGAGGATAATTGAATAATTGCATGCCATGAATCACTTCTTGTTGTATGATTGTGAGAATATACACTGTGATTATGATTGTGGTTTGTTGAATGGATCGGGTGTTGCGTTCCGACACACTAACTTGGATTTGTTGCCATGTTCCTGCATAAACATGGGATCGGTTGCCACGTTCAGGTATAAACATGGGATCAGTGGCCACGTTCCAGCATAAATATGAGATTAGTTACCACGTTTCGGCATAAATATTGGATCGGATACCACGTTTCGGTATGCTAACAGTTTGGGTGTGGCTTCCATGAGAGAACCATTGAATTGTGTTGTGTATCTATTTGTGAAGATTTCGTTCATATCTAATGATGATTGATATTGGAAGACAATATATTGTTCTAAATTGGTATAACTGTGATATGTGAGAATCGTGAAACTGTTCGTTGTTCATAATAGTTGACTAATATTGTATATGTTCGATATATGCCTGTTTTATAATGATTGTGGTTACTTGCATGTGTTTCACTTAATGAGATAGCCGCGTGATCCTACCAGTACACTGTGGTTGTGTACTGATACTGCACTTGCTCTTTCTTTGTTGAGTACATGGCATCTTCAAGTGGCTATTGATAGACCTCAGCTAGGTGACTATTGTAACATCCGGCAATTTGAAATAGCTAAGAAGAGGCTTAGAATTTGAAAATTTTCAAATTTTGGAAAGGATTTGAAAATCTGGAAAATTTGGCTAAGTATGGAAATCAGTGGTTTTTGGCCAACTTTGAGCAGTCATAACTTCCAGCTCAGGATGAGTTAGAAGTAGTTCCAGTTACGGTTGTGAAGCTTGTGGAATGATCTTTCCAAAGCCGCCGAGTTTGCTCAATTCCGAGTTCGTATGAGCGAGTTATGGCCCTTTGAAAGTTGGGCAGTTGACAAGGAAATCCGTCCGGGAATCATTAAGGG
>JAJOOE010059257.1:0-26224 GCA_036250405.1 Solanum raphanifolium
TGCTTTTGACTCATAAGCGTTTTAAACACATCTTTCTTTAAATGAGATAATTACTCAAAATCTAGCCCAAAGGCTCACTTGGAAACGATATTCCTTTTCTTGAAAACTAGCCCTAAGGCTCTTTTGGAATCATAGTTCCTTCCTTACTCAAATGAAAAAAAAACATTTAGAACTTCTTTGGGAATACATAGTTCCCTAATAGCTTTTTGAGAAATGAACTCAACTTACACTCTTGACTTAACTTGAGTCTTGAGACTCTTTACTTAGCTTGAAACTCTAAGCTCTTTGCTTGACTTGAAACTTGAGTCTAAAAACGAAGTTAAAACGTTCAATGAAGACTCTTGAAAAGTTTGGAAGACTTGCTTGAACTTACTTCTTAACTCTTGAACTTAACTCTTGACTTTCCTTGACTTCTAACTTTACTTGACTTCTCACTCTCCTTGAATTGAATTATGGATTCAAGGACTTGATTGGTGTTTGGAAGGATCTCATGATGTTTAGGAATGATTTGGGACAGCCAAACCTAAGAAAATCTTCGAACATAAATTCTGAAAACAGTGGAGTCCGCGTCCTGTCCGCGACGCGGAGCAGATTTTGTTCACAGAGGGAACAAGTCCGCGACGCGGACGTGCTCCTCGCAAGCTGCCCGACTTTCTCCTTCACGTTACCAACTCTAAACTCTCTAACTTCAAGGGTTCCAGCCCCCAATCACTTAGAACATAAAGTCCCTCAACATTCAATAGAATACAACTCAAAAACACAACCCCAATCATGTCCCACAACCAACAATAATTCCAACAACAACAACAACTAACAACTTTAACAAACTCCAACAATTTCAACCACAACAACTAACAACTTTATCAACAAAGCCAATCCTTTCTTGATAAGTAAAACGGGCTAGGTGTGTGGGGGAAAGGATCACCCAACACTAAAAGCTCACATACCTTGATAGGGATCACCCCCGACGAAAATCCACGATGATCTCCTCGATTTTCCTCTTCTTCTTCTCCTTCTTCTCTTCTTCTTCTCTTCTTAACTCTCAAGAACCCTAACTTTCACTCTCTTAAAATGGAACAAAATGATCCAAATATCAGCCTAACACAACAATTTATCCTCAAAAGAAATAGCTAGGGAAAAGACCAAAATGCCCTTAATGATTCCCGGACGGATTTTCTTGTCGACTGCCCAACTTTCAAAGGGCCATAACTCGCTCATACGAACTCGGAATTGAGCAAACTCAGCGGCGTTGGAAAGATCGTTCCGAGGGCTATGCAACCATAACTGGAAATACTTCTAACTCATCATGAGCTAGAAGTTACGACTGATCAAAGTTGGCCAAAAACTCACCTTTTCCATACTTTAGCCAAAATTTTCCAGATTTTCAAATCCTTTCCAAAATGAAAAATTTCAAATTCTAAGCCTCTTCTTAGTTATTTCAATTTGCCGGATGTTACACAATATATATAAAGCTTGTAAAACTATTTAAAACATGGCATAAAAATCATATTTATAATATGATAAAAATACCATGCTTCCTCTCAAAGTCTACTTGTGCAATGCATGAATGAAGTCCCATACCCCCATTCATACTAAGCAAAACCCCTCGAGGAACCATGCAATTTCTACTGTGGGAGTTTCTCTAATTGACAGCCACCACTACATGTCTAAGTGGTGATACAGTGTCTTGTCCACGCTGCCAGAACTGTCCTATACTTTTCCGTCATATAGAACGCTTTAACTTAGTAGATCCACTAACTTAACTTTACGTGATCATCTAAATAGTATGACCCGTCAAATCCCATGTTGGCTACATGGTTCTTATGGAGAGTTGAGTTAATATGAACTCGTGTCCCCAATTCGGTGCTCAAGACTACTCCCAAAAATACTTTAGCTCATTAGTGTTTTAAACACATCTTTCTTTAGTTGAGATAATTACTCAAAATTTAGCCCAAAGGCTCTTGAAAACTCTTTCTAAAAAGACCATATCAAAACCATATTTTTAAATATGATCATTGATGACTCGGGGAAGTCATACTGCATAAACATTGATGGTATATCTAGAGACCATACTGTTTAAACATTGATGACATACTCGATTTGTCATACTAATCATGTTTTAGAAACTCTTTCGCAAAACTCATCTTTTCTCAAAAAGAGATAGTACTCAAACTTCTCAAAACTCTTTTGGAAATCTCAGTTCCCTCTCATCTTAAATGTGAAAACATTTATAAACTTCTTTGGGAATACTTAGTTCCCTAATAACTTTTGAGAAATGAACTTGACTCTTACTTTTGGCTTAACTCGAAACTCTATACTCTTTACTTAACTTGAAACTCTATACTTAACTTGGAACTTGAGCCTTAAAATGAAGTTAAAACGTTCAATAAAGACTCTTGAAAAACTTTAAAGACTTGCTTTGACTTACTTCTTAACTTCTAGACTTGACTCTAACTTCACTTGACTTCTAACTTCACTTGACTTTGATCCTAACTCGCCTTGAATTGGATTATGGATTCAAGGTATATGATCACATGTTTATGGATGAGTTCGGGATGTCTAGATGTACCTTAGAGTGTTGAAAACAACTATAAAACATAGGTACATTACCAAAGAACATGTATGAAAAAGTGGGGAAAGAATGGGAAGACTTGACGTCCTTGGCGCTTTGAGAGGCGCGGAGCGCCAGACTTCAAACTTCAGAGAGGCCTGCTGGGCGCTCTGCTAGGCGCACCGCCCCAAGGGCTGGACTTCAGAGTCCCTTTTGGGGCGTGCTGGCTGGAGCGACGCCCCAGCCCTTTTCCCCGAAAACTCGACTTTTCTCCTTCATTTTTCCAACTCTAAACCTCCTTAACTTCAATGGATCCAGCCCCAAACACTTAGAATCATAAACCCCTCAACATACAATAGATTTCAACTCACAAACACAACCGGAAACATGTCCCAAATCAACAAGAAACTTCAACAACCACAACCACAAACTTTAACAAGAACAACCACAAGAATTCAACAACACAATCAATCTTTTCTCGGAATTAAAACGAGTTTAGCGTGTGGGGGAAAGAACCAACCCAACACTATGATCTCACATACCTTAATAGGGATCACCCCCGATGAAATCCACGACGATCTTGACGAATCCTTGCTTCTTCTTCTCTTTCTCCTCTTCTTTCCTTTTCTCTCAAGAACCCTAACTCTCACTTTCACTCTTTTAAAAATGGAAGAACTGATCTAAAAGTCAGTCTAAATCCCTAATATAACCAAAAGAAATGGCTAGGGAAAAAGACCAAGATACCCTTGCAAATTCGGACTAAACTGCCCTGCCAACATCCCAACTTCCAAAGGGCATAACTCACTCATTCCACGAGCTTCGCAAAAATAACTGGAACTACACCTAAATCATCCTGAGCTAGGATTTATGACTATTCAAAGTTGGCCAAAAACTCACTTTTTTTTCCATACTTAGCTAAATTTTCCAGATTTTTGAATTCTTTCCAAAAATGACTATTTCCAATTCCAAGCTTCTTCATAGTTATTTTCAAAATGCCGGATGTTACAACATTAATAAGAGTCTTACCAGAAAAGACGCAAAAAAAAAAACATTAGCCGTCAACCTTAAATATTATGAATTATATCAGCAAAATACCTCAAGAAATAATATTTGAAATATTTTCATGGCTTCCTTCAAATTCGTTAATGCGTTTCATGCGTTTCCAAATTCTGTAATTCAATGGTATCCGAATCAGCTTTTTTGGATATCCATAAATGTCATTCTGGTGGGACAAAATTCCTTTTGCATGGAGAAGGAGTTTATTACATTGCCGAGGAAAAGAAAGATGGAAAAGCCTCTGCCTCCGTTCTTCAACTTGACACATTTAATAATCTTTACAACTGTAACCCTGTATATTCTCATTTTAATTGTGTTAGTGGTTTATTTTGTGGTTGGAAATCATCATATATGCAACATGCTGCAATTTTCAATCCTAGCACAAAGAAGTTAGACTTCTGCCCAACCCAAATGAAGGTAAATGCTGGAATACCTTTTAATTAGGTTTTGAGCCGGAAGAAAACAAGTACAAAGTTCTCCGGACAACATATCATCCTCGAGAAAGGCACACAAAGTACTGGGTTTTCACTTTAGGCATAGACAAATCATGGAGAGACACTCAGAATATTTTCCCTTGTATTCCGTATTGTATGCCCAGTGTATGCACTAGTGGAGTCATCTATCAATTTACTATGGCCGATTATATATCTATAGTTGCATTTGATGTTAAATCTGAAAAAATAAAAAATATTGCATTGTGGAATGCAATTGAGTTTGTGTACTATTACTTGTTGATAGAGGTGAAGGGTAAATTAGGAGTCATAGATTATAGAAAATGGGTAAATGGATACTTTGACTTATGGATTTTATGGAAGACTCCAAAAAGAGAATGGAAGAGACATATTATTGGGGTTCCCTTGATATGGAATACTACAGAGCCTAGATTTGCATCATTCTTCGATGGGGAGATTGTATTCGTCGTAAACTTAAAGTCAGGTGATTTATGTTGTTTGCGTTATGATTTCACAAGAAAGAGTTGGAGGGAATTAAAAATCAAGGGGCATCCTAAGGAAAACGACATCAAAGGCATTTATAGTTATGTTGAAAGTCTTGTTCCCTTTGGGTAATTTTGTTCAAACTGAAAGGTATTCGTGAGTCGTATGTCAAATATCTTGTTGATAACCTTTCAAGAACTGTTTTATTTTACGATAAGATTTTGTTCACACAAGTTCATTCATGTAGTAATGCTATGACAAGACAAAGTTGCGGCATAAGAGATTACATTCTAAATATATTGCAAGTCTTTGAAGTGATTTTGGATCAATGACAATACATATGGTGCATTTTTTTTGTATTTTCTTATTTTTTGTTATTTCTCATTCGGACTGACTAGTCTTGTTAAAGGCAGCAAACATTTGAAAGAGGGATACATGCTATTTTTCAATTATTTCTATTAAACAAGGGAAAAAGGGCAAATATACCCTTCAACATTGCGAATTAGAGTGGATATATCTCTCATTAAAAAAGTAATGCATATATTGATCTCTTGACCTTGAACTTAAATCTGGGTGTTGTGATGTCACAAGAAAGAGTTGGAAGTTATTTTTCCATCTCGCTAGGGCAGGGCACGGTAAGAACAGGGTATATATTGTTGTTCATCTTGTATTCTTAAGATACTTAGAACAAAAACTTTGAAGAACTTGATAAGAAACAACAAAGTTTAGAGAGTATTTTCATAACTAGTAGAGAAAATAGAACCAGAAACAGATTAGAAACCATATAGAAAATATTTTTCTTCAAGAAGAAAATCGAGCCCACTGAATGCACAGTGTCCCCTTAAGGAAATAATTCTCATTAAGTACCCGAGGTTAATGGAATATATCCTCCCAAGATAGAACAATCTTACTCACAGGTGTATCGGTACCTAAAACCACGGTGTCAGTGAACCACTCAACGGCAGTAAAGTACACTTAGATTACTAGATTTAGTAGTAGTAAAAGAAGTCAAGAAAATTCTTTTTTTTTTAAAATGAGAGGAAATCCCTCAATTTATAGAAACAAAGGTTAGTGTGAAAAGGTTCTTATTATGCCTTACCGAAAAGGTCACAACCCTTTGGAAAAATCTCAATCATTCGAAAAGGTCACAACCTTTCATAAAAGTCACAACTTTTCATAAAAGTCACAAATTTTCATAAAAAGTCGCAACTCTTCATAAAAGTCGCAACTCTTTATTTTCCATTCACACCTAACAATCCCCCGCATGGATGGGGAATGACTCCAAGACAAAGAAACCGACAAATATGTGTACTTTACAAGCAAGGATCAATTGCATCTGGATAAGTAGGTTTTGCGTTGAACTTTCCGTAGTGAACATATGTCGTATATACTCGATCAATTGGTAGATGCGATATCTTTGACCGTCGAGCTTTGGTGTATACCTAGACAACTATATGTCATGCAATTAACCCTTTACAATTTATGGTTCTTACGGTTGTATTCGTTTTAGCCATGAACACCTCCTGATTTCATGAGTGTATAGAGAATAGGCTTTTGACAATAATTCTCTTTGAAGTGACTTACACTTCGCACTCACATAGGTGATTTCTAATCGTGTCATCGCGTAGATACACTATTTGGTCAAGTCTGCCAAACTTAGCAAATCATTAAAAACTTTAAGCTTTATTAACTCATTAACAAGCCTTAATGTTTTAACCTCGTTCCTGAACATTATCTTCATCATGAGAATGGTGAGTTGATTGGCAATGTCCAACCGTTAGTCACAACTTTGTTTTTCTCCTTGAATCTAGCTCTTGGGATCTCCAGTCTGCTAATAGAGTTACCACCATGATGACTTGTCCTAAGTCGTAAACTCATTCCCTTAGATGATCTTTCAACTTTCTCTCTAGTTAGGCCTTTTTGTAAGTGGATCCGACACATTATGCTCTGACTTTACATAGTCAATTGTGATAATTCCACTAGTTGTTTTCTAATGGTATTATGTCTATCTATTATATGACGAGACTTTTCGTTATACATCATGCTCCATGCCCTACCTATTGTATCTTGACTATCAAAGTGTATGCATACTGATGCCAAAGGTTTGGGCCAAAAGAAATATCTATCAAGAAATTCCGGAGTCTTTCAACTTATTCACCAGTCTTATCTAGAGCACCTAGCTCAGAGATCATTGTAGAGCTAGCGATACATGTCTTTTTGGAAGATTTCCAAGAGACTGCTCCTCCACCAAGAGTAAATACATGATTTTACTTCATTTGGTCTCAGTGATCCAATTTGCATCACTATATCCTTTCAATACTATTGGATATTGTTATAATGCAAGACATAGTTTTGAGTATGTTTTAAATACCCCTAAACTCTTTTCATTGCCATCCAATGAGTTTGATTGGGATTACTCGTGAACCGACTAAGTTTACTAATAGCACATAATATATCTAATCGCGTACACTTGTTGATATACATCATACTTCCCAATACTCTAGCACAATCCAATTGTGAGTCACTTTCGCCTTCACTCATTTTGAAATGCAAAGCTCACATTTATTGGAGTCTTGACAATATTGAAATCCAAATATTTGAACTAGTCAAGTACCTTTTCGATGCAATGAGACCATGACAATGCTAAACATTATGGAGTTCTAAGGATTCTTATACCTAAGATTGCATCAGCAACTCCAATTCATATCAAACTTGCTTTCTAGCATATTTCATTAGTGTCTCTACTGATGATCAACATGTCATCAATATACAAACAAACAATGACGTTATGATTTTAATGTAAACACATTTATCACTTCCATCATTCTTAAATTTATTTGCCAACATGGTTTGGTCAATTTTCTTATGTCGTTGTTTGGGTGCTTGTTTTAGTCCATTAAGTGACTTAACAAGTTTGCACACTTTCTTTTCTTTACCAGGAACCACAAAACCCTCCGGCAGTTCCATGTAAATTTCTTCCTCCAATTCTCCATTTAAGAGAGTTGTTTTCACATTCATTTGATGAATTTGGAGGTCATATACCCCAACTATTAATATTAACATCCGAATGAATGTAATTCTAGTTATTGCCATATGTGTCGACAAGATCAAGACCTTGATTTTGTCTAAAGCCTCTGACAAAAAGTCTTGCTTTATATTTGTCAACAATTCCATTGACTTTCGTTTTCCATCTGAGGATTCATTTTGAACCTAAAGGTTTATTTCCTGGAGGAAGATCAACCAACTTCCAATAGGATTGCTCAAGATTGAACCAATCTCACTATTGACACCATCTTTCCAAAGGATGAGTCCACATAAGACATAGGAAATGTTTCTTCAACTTCCATGATACAAGTGAATTGCCAAGCTTTATTGCATATCCACTTACTGATCTTCTAGTAGTAAGACACGATTTCCAGTAATGTTGTGAGCTGATGTGTTGATCAAATACCACTGAAGTCAATTTTTGATTAACTTCCACAGGTTCTCCAAACAAATTTCACTTTCATCATTTGGAGTCACTGAAGCTGCACACACCTGAAAATGAGGGTTGGTGTTTGATTGTTGAGAGAATTCCATTCAACTTTCTTCAGATAGAAAAATATTTACTCCAACCAATGAGAGCTGTTCAGATATTGGCATAAATTGGGGCTTGATTGAAATGTCTCTGCTCGACTCAAGGAAGAAACTCACCCCCAAAATATAACTATCTAGCTGATTTGACTGATCCGTAGTGACAAAAATTCTCCTCATCTCGACTGCTACTAAGAATATGGTCACTTGCAATGGAGTTCCTCATATGCATCTTAGTTCAAAAGGATACTACCTTTGTAATTTAAAACGAAACACACAGTAAACCAATGGCCAGAAAGTTGAACCATAACAACAATCTTTCGAGATCAACATGATTTAATAAACTGATCTGCAAGAGGAAATTGTAATTGCAGAGTAAAGGAAACTGTAAAGTGATCCATTTATAGAGGCGGTGCACAGGGAATGTCTTCATACCATCCGTACAGATTCCACAATGAAATAAATTTGAATAATTTAAATTTGAGTTACCATCCTTACTAAAAACTGAACCAACATTCTGTATGTCCCGTTCATGGATTGGAACCTCTCTCTACAAAAAAACTGTCAGGCCCTTTGTGAATCAATGTAACGTTTAAGTATTGTCAGTCACTGAAGCTGCATACGACTGAGAATGACTTTGCCCCATCCTGTCTACATACTTGAACCAAATCCAATGAGAGCATATTCAGCAAAACTTCCATCTCTGAAAAAAATTCTCCTTATCTCAATTGCTATTAAGAATATGGTCACTAGCAATAGAGTTCCTCATATGCATCTAAATTCAAAATGATACTCCTGTTGCAATTTAAAACGAAATGCCCAGTGAACCAATGGCCAGAAAGTAGAAGCATAACAACAAACTTTTGAGATCAACAGGACTTAATAAACTAATCATGTAATACCCTATAAACTTTTGAGATCAACAGGCATCTTGAGTTCACTACTCATACAAACTAAAATAAGATTACATTTCATCATTTTGAACTTGTACTTTTTCTTTTTATATATTTTTTTAAATCAAACACATGCTTCAAAACCAGATCCAGAAAGTTGAAGCATAGCATCAAGCTTTTGTAACTGCAGAGTAAAGGAAACTGTAAAACCAGATCCATATATAGAGGCGGTGCACACAGGATGCCTGATAAACCACTAATTACACTGCAGAGCAAAAGAAATATGGAAAAGCCTCTGCCTCCCTTCTTCGGAATATGCTCTTTTAATCCTCTTGGTCCTTCCTCTTTCTATTTTTTTATTCTACTTGCACTATACAATTTTTAGAAAATGACTAATCCAATCACACTGCTCTATAAACAGAGGAACCAATGAAATGACTCTCCGATGCTGGCAAAGTCAACAAATGGGTGAAGAGTATGAGATACAATTTCGAATAGGAAGATGGTGGGCCGTCAATCTGAAGATGTTGAATGGCTACACTTACAACACCACCCTGTCAATCTGAAAATGTCGTACAAATAGATTTTCTGAGTTATGGATGGGACGATACCATAGTTCTTTCTCATGATCATGTTGGTTGCACTTCAATGAAAAAAAGTTAAGATAGCAGATTACTGCAACTTTGGTCCATAATTCTTCATATCTCTTCCATTTTTTTTGATAAAAGACCATACTACAGATTTCACAAATAATTTTGCCCAAGACAGTGTTTCGGACTTGAATTCCCTCACATACCATAAAGTAGTAGCACAAGATTGAACTCGTAAAACTCAAATGTTTAATGAAACAACATTATATGATGAAAAAATGGGTGGGTCAGATTAAACTTCTTGTCAAGTTAAAACCAAACAAACAAATTGAATCTTGATGATTGACATAAATTAAACTTCCATATTTTTTTTTCGTCGGTCTTTTTACTGCTCCAAATATACCCATAAACATTGTTTGCAATATTGTGTTTAAGGTTTTAAAACCAAAAAAAAAAACGTTCAATTTTTTTTTTTGCAGTAATATTGGTGTCTAGGGTTTTAAAACAATTAAAAAAGGTTCAACTTTGTTTAGAAGTCTAATGTACTACAAAGAAACCAAAAGGAAATAAGAGTCTTCCAAAGAACGAAGCAATAAACTTTAGCGCTATTCAACGTTCAACAATGGACGAGAAGATGAATTATACCCCAAAAAAATCATCAATTCCACAAGATATAATATTTGAAATATTCGCATAGCTTCCTGTCAAGTTGTTAATGCGTTTAAAATGTGTTTCCACATTGTGTAATTCGATTGTATCGGAATCAAATTTTTTAGAAATCCACCGATGTCGTTCTAGAGGGACAAAATTCCTTCTGAATGGAGGAGAATTTTATTACACCGCGGAGGAAAAGAAAGATGGTAAAGCCTCTGCCTCCCTTCTTCAAGTTGACAGATTTAATAAATCCTACAATGGTGCCCATACCTATTATTGTTTCCATTCATCTGTTAATGGTTTATTTTGTGGTTGGAGATCATCATCTCTACTAATTTTCAATCCCAGAACAAACGAAGTACGATTTTTGCCCCATCCAAATAAAGATATTCCTTGGTGTAGCTATTCCTTAGGTTTTGAGCCAAAAGAAAACAAGTACAAAGTTGTCTCGACAAAATATCATGCTCAAGAAGGATACATAAAATACTGGATTTTTACTTTAGGCATAGACATATCATGGAAAGAGACTCAACGCGTTTTCTCTTGTGTTCCATCAAGTAGCCCGAGGGTTTGCATTAGTGGAGTTATCTATCAGTTCATCTATGAGCCTTTTATAAACAGTTACAAATCTGCTATTGTTGCATTTGATGTTAAATCAGAAAATTATGAAATTATTGCATTGTGGAAAGCATTTTTGTCGCAGTCGCAGTCGTAGTGTCATGAGCTGATAGAGGTGAAGGATAAATTAGCCATCATAGATTATAATAGTCGAATGAATTCTGAGAAACGTAGGAGTAAGAATAAAATCTCTAAGACATAGATCTATTGCACGACTAAGAGTATGTAAGAAGGTAAACTTTTATTAAATGTCTGTAGTCCCTCATTTATAGAAATGGGTCCCTCACAACCATAAACAAGATCTTACTGACACGGCATCATAAACACCATAGGACACTTGCTCTGATACCAAGTTAATTTGTCACGACCTAAGTCTACACCCTAGACATGGCCGGCAGTCAAGAACCATTTATGGTCGCCAAGCGAACCCTCATCCTGGCTGACTACAAGCGGAAGACTAACTTAAGCAAGCAAAAGCTTAAAACTAAAATAAAAGTTCATAAAACTTAAATACAAACTTTAAATCCAAAGAAAACTCTATATAATAAAATATATACAACTCGCCATACAAAAAGCAACTTCAGTCTTTAAAACATTTAATAAAATAAGTGATACAGACTTCTCAACTATACTAACTATCTATGAAGCATCTACCTGTTAAAAATGGAAGTCGGGACAAGACCCACGACATCCTGACTAATTTGAAAGGTAAATGAAATCCTCTAGAAACAAGGAGGCTCACCATAGCTAACTCGAACTCTTGGATGTATCAACGAAGCTCCTGTTGATGATCCTGAATACCTGTGCCAGCATCATGAGAAGATGCAGGCCAAATGGCTCAGTACGTGGAATGTACGAGCATGTAAGGGGAATTCTAAAACATAAACATAAGCTTGAACATGATAAAAAGGAAACATACTTACCTTTTCTCAAATTTTCTCAACTCAAGGAATACTCAAGGATACTCAAAACTACTCAAACTTACTCAACTCAAAAGTACTCAAGGATAAGATACTCAACTCAGAGATTAGATACTCAACTCAATGATATGATATTCGACTCTGGGTACTCAACTCAATATAAAGCAACAATACACATGCAATATACGGACAGCTTTATAAAACAGTAAAAACAACTTACTTTATTAAAGAAAATGAAATAACAAACTCAACTTTACTTATATAATAAAGTAATACAGTTTCTATGGGAGATTCTCTAACCGACAACCACCATTATGAGCCTAAGTGGTGATACAGCGTCTTGCCCACACTGCCAGAATTGTCCTATACTTTGCCATCATATAGAATGCTTTAACTTAGTGGATCCACTAGCTTAACTTATGTGATCATCTAAAAAGTATAACCCATTCATACCCATGATGGCTACATGGTTTATGGAAACTTGAGTTATCTGATCTCACATCCCCATATCAGTGCTCAATACTACTCCCAAAATGTACTTAGCTCATATGTTTGTAAAAACAAAACTCTTTCTTTGGTTTGATAAAATTACTCAAAACTTAGCTTAAAAGTTCTCTTGGAAATCATAGTTTCCGCTTTACTGAAAAACTAGCTCAAAGGCTCTTTTGAAATCTCAGTTTCCTTTCTTGTTTAAATGTGAAAACATTTACTCTTTGGGAATACATAGTCCCGATATACTCTTTTGAAGAAATTAACTCAACTCTTTACTCTTTACTCTTTGCTTAACTCAAAACTTAAGTCTTAAAATAAAGTTAAAACGTTTGTAAAAGACTTCTTAAAATATGGTTCACACCGAATTATGGACGTGAACGACTCAACGCAAGGTTTTCAATAACCATAGATAGAACTCAAGAGTTGGAACTCAAGAACTTCAATAATACTACTCACTTCAAGAATGCTCAACTTAGAGGGTTCATACGGAATTATGAGCATGAACTACTCAACTCAAGGACTCAAAGATACTTCTCATCTCAAGACTGTTCGACTTATAATGTTCATGCGGAATTATGGGTGTGAACAACTCAACTCATGGACTTCATGGGTAATAGGTAATAGTCCCATGATTAGGAATGTAATCTCAAATGGGTTAGAAACTCAATACTTAAGACTTAGGATCTGAAGATATTTCTCCTCTCATATATACTCAACTTCTGGAGTACATTAGGAATTTAGTGGCATGAACGACTTGACTCGTAGGTCTACATAACATTATGGAACTCATGATACAACTCTTTTCATTCTCTGAATTACTTTCTCAAAATTTAGTTCAAATCGATAGTTGATCTTAAAGGATTCACAATTGAACTCAAAGGCTTTCTTGAACTTTACTCTTAACTCTCTCTTGAATGTGAATTATGAATTCAAGAGTTTTGGTTCATGATATGAAGGATCTCATGATGACAAAGTAGATTCATGAATACATTCTCCTCATGCTAATACTCACTTGCTCGAGTCTTGAAACAAGTTACTAATAATTGTAGAAGACTCCTCAGAAAGACTCTAAGGGACCTTATCAAAAAGGTTTGAAAGAACTCTCAAACTTGACTCTCAACTCTACCTTGAATTTGATTTATGAATTCGAGGTTATGATCAAGGTAGGCATGGTTTTAGGTATTTAGAAGTAGCTTAGAGTAGTTAGAATCGAAAAAGAGTGAAGGTACACTTTAAACGAACTCAAACGGGGCAACCGACAACAAACTGGGTGGGGCAGGAGACCCTGGCGCTATGGGTGGTGTGGGGCGCCTGCCCCTAAACTTCAGAGGTGGGTTTGGGGTGCTCTGGCAGGTGCATCGCGCCAGGCCCCAACCCAGAAAATTCAGCAATTTATTTTCTCGTTTTCTCACCCTATTTCGCCTAGAATCGAATGGTTTCTTCCCCAATCACTTAGAATTGATTACTTAACATAAGTACACTCTAATCTACTCAATACATCCCTTAAGACACTCACTTTGATCTCAAGAAATCATCCAAAACCCAACACAACAAGATTTAGAATGAACTTCAAGAACACCTATCAAGAACTCATCAAGAACTCAAATCTTTCAACTTTAAGAATGAAATTTGCGCTGAAAATAACATGTATGGCATGTGGGTGAACAAACCCAACACTATGGAAGCTTACATACCTCTTAGGGATTAAACCCATGGCGAAAATCCGCAACAAGGCGCAAAAATCTCGACGAACGCTTGATCCTCTCCTCTTTTCTCCTCTTTTCTCTTCTTCTTTTCTCTCAACTAAAACCCTAGGCGTAAACTAGGATTATAAAACTGAACCTAATCAGATTATACCCTTAAAATATTACTAAAAATGAATTAAATCTGATTGGGTAAGGAAAAGACCAAAATACCCCTTAGCTAACTTTCCTTAACTGGGCAGCGTACTTCAAAAGGCCATAACTCACTCATCCAAACTCGAACCTTAGAAAACTCGGCAGCGTTGGAAATATAATTTAAAGATCTTCGCTACGGAATGTGGTAGTACACCTAAATCATCCTGAGCTAGGAGTTATGGTCCTTTGAAGTCGACCCAAAACTCTTACTTAAGCATAACTTGCAAAATTTCAGATTTTGCTATTTCCAATTTTATTCTTTTTGAAACTCAAGGTGCTACATAGTGACCTTAACACTTAAGGAGTTTTAAATTCCTTGGTAAAATCTCACTCATTACGAAAAATGGTTCGAGTCTTAGTTTGAAAATTTTCTGGAGTGTTACACAATAATATGATGCACCAACCACATTTTCTCATTTATTAATCGTTGAATCTTGTCAAGTTGGTTACAAATTAATATACGAGTATTACGCTTGATACTTGAAATTGAAGCTTGAAGAATCATCTTCTTTGATTCATCATCTCCGTCTATATTTTTTTTCTTCCCTTCAATATTTGGCTATTTCAGGGACACCAATGGACCGTTGGATTCCTTTGGTGTAATCTGCATCTGGAATAAAAATTTGCCGCACCTCATCCACCAGCCCTGTATGCAACATAAATTTAAGAATGGTTTTATTTAGGTGAACATATATTTGTAAACCAAAAGTATTATTAAGAAAACTATATAAGAAAATTTAAGTTAGAGTCATTATTATATTTTGACTCATATATTAAATAACTATAAAAACTACCTTTATTGACCATTTCATCAACCCTCGTGTCAACTCTACGGTTCAAGACTGATTGCTCTACATCAATCCAAATAAAGCAACTGACATGCTTATGTTTGAACATGAATACAGGGTCTTCCACAAGTTTTTCAATATACGAATTTGACCCTCCAACAATAATTGGAACACATTGAGTCTTCAAAAAAATTTCTATGTAGACAATGGACTTCAGACAGAAATATTCAGCCGTGAAGTTGGAATCTGGCTCAATTTCACCAAAACAATTGTGAAACAAAATAATTGTCAATTAATATTCACATTAAAATAAAGGAATCACAAAAAAATGTCTTTTTTCAAAGATGTATACCTAGCAAATAGTGTCGTACACCTTGTTTCTCAGCATGTGTTATCTTGTTGGTCATGATTTCAAGTCCCTCATATACTTGCATTTTGTCCGAGTTGATTATTTCTCCTCGAATAGGGGTGGCAAGGTCAACAGAGAGACGAGATTTTTTCGTTCCTGTTACTCCCATTATGAACACCACTTTCTTCTTGTTGAACTTGTTGTTGTTGTTGATGAAAGTATTCATTTTAGCTACACATAAAATAAAATTATAATAATAATTAGTTTTAAAAAGTAAATAATCGCATGAAAACGACTCTTGCATACACTCATATATTTAAAAAATCTTATAAATATAAAGTTAATAAGTAGAAACCTTGCTTGAGATGTAATAAACTATGTAAAATAATATATTTTTCTTGATGGAGGTTATGAAAGAGATTGCATTGAGCATTTATAGTAAAATGTATTTGTGGACTTATTAATTATCATATCATATTCAGAAATACTGATATCTTTTAGGATAAGGTGAATGACTTTTGAAAAATGTATAGATATGTCAATTGGAATTTTGGTAATGACAAGTAAATAATTTTAGGATAAAGTTATCACATGTACATTGTTTGGAGATCACATATAACTGGGCATTTATAGTAAAAATGTAATTATGAACTTATGAATTGGTATATACCAAATTTTAAAAAAATTCATATCTTTTAGGATAAGAATAATTCTTGAAAAACACCTACAGATACGTCAGCTTGAATTTTGGTGATTAGGCTTAAATAATTTTAGGATGAAGTTTCTAGATGCACATTGTTATGAGATCACACACAAGATTGACGAAAATATGGATTTCAAAAGGATTGTAAAAACAACTCAATAATATTTCTAAAGGAATACATTCAAGTGATAATGCGTCAGTTCATACACTATTTAACAACACGTCCTAAGTGGGAAGGAACAATTATCGATAACTATTTCAATTACAATTATTTATATTTACTTGTGCAGCATGTAATAATAGATAAATGTTTTATTGAATGAAGCGTCCCTCATGGTGATTGAATTAGGTAGAATATATTTCCCTAAATGATCCTTACCGATTGATTGCAACTTTATTATTTTCTCTTCTTTGTCTACGTAACAATTTTAAATTTGGAGTTAAGAATGTTATTCTTTAAAATTCTTTAAGGCTAGAATCTTCCCAAACATTTATAGTCATTTATTTTTTCACTCTATTACCTTGCCATTAAGAATGATCTCATATAATTGTTTAAGTACGTATTTATATTAATATATATTAAATATCAAAGACTTGGACTTGGCGCGTGGGCTTGGATCGGACCTTAAAATAAATATTTTTATAAAGCTTATATATTTACTCTATATATAACAATGATTTTACAGACAAGAATAGTATATATATCTGTAGTTCGATATAAACTGTACAAAATAGGTCAAAAATTAAAGTGACCAAGAGAAAAAATAACACAAGATAGAGATAATGATAGTTTATGTACACTCAATACTAATATTATGATCATCATTTTTGAGAAATATTTCCACAATATCTAGGCATGGTTGCAAAACAGTATTCCTCCATGCTTCGTCAGCAGCTTCTTTTCAATCTCTTTGAAAAGGTCAGTAGCAATAATATGATGCACCGACCACATTTTCTCATTTATTAATCGTTAAATCTTGTCAAGTTGGTTACAAATTAATACACGAGTCTAACACTTGATAGTTGAAATTGAAGGTTGAAAAATCATCTTCTTTGATTCATCATCTCCGTCTATATTTTTTTCTTCCCTTAAATATTTGGCCATTTCAGGGACATCAATGGACCGTCGAATTCCTTTGGTGTAATCTGCATCTGGAATAAAAATTTGCCGCACCTCATCCACCAGCCCTGTATGCAACATAAATTTAAGAATAGTTTTCTTTTGGTGAACATATATTTGAAAACCAAAAGTATTATTAAGAAAACAATATAAGAAAAGTTTTAGTAGGAGTCATTATTATATTTTGATTCATATATAAAATAACTACAAAAACTACCCGTATTGACCATTTCATCAACCCTCGTGTCAACTCTACGATTCAAGACTGATTGCTCTACATCAAAACAAATAAAGCAACAGTCATACTTATTTTTGAACATGAATACAAGGTCTTCCACAAGTTTTTCAATATACGAATTTGACCCTCCAACAATAATTGGAACACATTGAGTCTTCAAAAAAATTTCTATGTAAACAATGGACTTCAGACAGAAATCTTTGGCTGTGAAATTGAAATCTGGCTCAATTTCACCTAAAAAATTGTGAAAAAAATAATTGTCAATTAATATTCACATTAAAATAAAGGAATCACAAAAAAATGTATTTTTCAAATATGTATACCTAGCAAATAGTGTCGTACATCTTGTTTCAGAGCGTGTGTGATCTTGTTGTTCACGATTTCAAGTCCCTTATACACTTGCATTTTGTCCGAGTTGATTATTTCTCTTCGACAATGGGTTTCAAGGTCAACAGAGAGATGAGATTTTCCCATTCCTGTTGCTCCCATTATGAACACCACTTTCTTCTTGTTGAACTTGTTGTTGTTGATGATGAAAGTATTCATTTTAGCTACACATAAAAGAAAATTATAATAATAATTAGTTTAAAATAGTAAAAAATCCCATCCAAACCACTCATGCATACACTCATACATTAAAAAAGTTATAAATATAAAGTTAATAAGTAGAAACCTTGCTTGAGATGTAATAAACTATGTAAAATAATATATTTTTCTTGATGGTGGTTATGAAAGAGATTGCATTGAGCATTTATAGTAAAATGTATTTGTGGACTTATTAATTATCATACCATATTCAGAAATACTGATATCTTTTAGGATAAGATCAATGACTTTTGAAAAATGTATAGATATGTCAACTGGAATTTTGGTAATGACAAGTAAATAATTTTCGGATAAAGTTAATAAATGTACATTGTTTGGAGATCACATATAACTGGGCATTTACAGTAAAAATGTGATTATGAACTTATGAATTGGTATATACCAAATTTTAAAAAAATTCATATCTCTTAGGAGAAGAATAATTCTTGAAAAAAACCTACAGATACGTCAGCTTGAATTTGGGTGATTTGGCTTAAATAATTTTAGGATGAAGTTTCTAGATGCTCATTGTTATGAAATCACATACAAGATTGACGAAAATATGAATTTCTAAAGTATTGTAAAAACAACTCAATCATATTTCTGAAGGAATACATTCAAGTGATAATGCGTTAATTCATACACTATCTAACAACACGTCGTAAGTGCTAAGTCTAATTCAATTAGAAGGGAAGGAACAATTATCGATAACTATTTCAATTACAATTATTTATATTTACTTGTGCAGCATATAATAATAGATAAATGTTTTATTGAATGAAGTTTCCATCATCGTGATTGAATTAGGTAGAATATATTTCCTTAAATGATCCTTACCGATAGGTTGCAAATTTATTATTTTCTCTTATTTTTCTATGTAACAATTTCAAATTTGAAGTTAATAATGTTATTCTTTAAAATTCTTTAAGGTTAGAACCTTCCCAAACATTTATAGTCATTTATTTTTTCACTCTATTACTTTGACATTAAGAATGATCTCATGTAATTGTGTAAGTACGTATTTATATTAATATATATTAAATATCAAAGACTTGGACTTGGTACTTGGGCTTGGAGCGGACCATAAAATAAATATTTTTATAAAGCTTAAATATTTACTCTATAAATAATAATGATTTTATAGAGAAGAATAGTATATATATCTGTAGTGTGATACAAACTTTACAAAATAGGTCAAAAATTAAAATGACCAAGAGAAAATAACACAAGATAGAGATAATGATAGTTTATGTACACTTAATACTAATATTGTGATCATCATTTTTGAGAAATCTTTCCCCAAAATCTAGGCATGGTTGCAAAACAGTAATCCTCCATGCTTCGTCAGCAGCTTCTTTTCAATCTTCTTTGAAAACGTCAGTAGCAATAATATGATGCACCAACCGCATTTTCTAAGTTATTAATCGTTGAATCTGGTCAAGTTGGTTACAAATTAATATACGAGTATTACTCTTGATAGTTGAAATTGAAGCTTGAAGAATCATCTTCTTTGATTCATCATCTCCGTCTATATTTTTTTCTTCCCTTAAATATTTGGCCATTTCAGGGACACCAATGGACCGTCGGATTCCTTTGGTGTAATCTACATCTGGAATGAAAACTTGTCGCACCTCATCCACCAGCCCTGCATGCAAAATAAATATAATAATAGTTTTATTGAGGTGAACATATATTTGAAAACCAAAAGTATTATTAAGAAAACTATATAAGAAAAGTTTTAGTTAGAGTCATTATTATATTTTGATTCATACATAAAATAACTACAAAAACTACCTGCATTGACCATTTCATCAACCCTAGTGTCAACTCTACGGTTCAAGACTGATTGTTCTACATCAATCTAAATAAAGCAACTGTCATACTTATGTTTGAACATGAATATAGGGTCTTCCACAAGTTTTTCAATATAAGAATTTGACCCAACAACATTAATTTGAACACATTGATTCTTCAAAAAAAATTCTATGTAGACAATTGACTTCAAACAGAAATCTTCTGCCGTGAAGTTGGAATCTGGATCAATTTCACCTAAAAAATTGTGAAACGAAATAATTGTCAATTAATATTAACATTAAAATAAAGGAATCACAAAAAAATGGCTTTTTCAAATATGTATACCTAGCAAATAGTGTCGTACACCTTGTTTCTCAATGTGTGTGATCTAGTTGGTCACAATTTCATGTCCCTTATACACTTGCATTTTGTCCAAGTTGATTATTTCCCCTCGAAAATGGGTGACAAGGTCAACAGAGAGACGAGATCTTCCCGTTCCTATTGCACCCATTATGAACACCACTTTCTTCTTGTTCAAATTGTTGTTGTTGTTGATGAAATGATTCATTTTAGCTACACATAAAATAAAATTAGAATAATAATTAGTTTAAAATAGTAAATGATCTCATGAAAACCACTCATGCATACACTCATACATTAAAAATTCTTATAAATATAAAGTTAATAAGTAGAAACCTTGCTTGAGATGTAATAAACTATGTAAAATAACATATTTTTCTTGATAGTGGTTATGAAAGAGATTGCATTGAGCATTTATAGTAAAATGTATTTGTGGACTTATTAATTATCATACCATATTCAGAAATACTGATATCTTTTAGCATAAGATCAATGACTTTTGAAAAATCTATAGATATGTCAACTGGAATTTTGGTAATGACAAGTAAATAATTTTAGAATAAAGTTATCAAATGTACATTGTTTGGAGATCGATTACTGGGTATTTACAGTAAAAATGTGATTATGAACTAATGGATTGGTATATACCAAATTTCAAAAGGAATCATATCTTTTAGGATAAGAATAATTCTTGAAAAACACCTACAGATACGTCAGCTTGAATTTGGGTGATTAGACTTAAATAATTTTAGGATGAAGTTTATAGATGCACATTGTTACGAGATCACATACAAGATTGACGAAGATATGGATTTCAAAAGGATTGTAAAAAGAAGTCAATAATATTTCTGAAGGAATACATTCAAGTGATAATGCGTCAATTCATACACTATTTAACAACACGTCATAACTGCTAAGTCTAATTCAATTAGAAGGGAAGGAACAATTATCGATAACTATTTCAATTACAATTATTTATATTTACTTGTGCAGCATGTAATTATAGATAAATGTTTTATTGAATGAAGTTTCCATCATCGAGATTGAATTAGGTAGAATATATTTCCTTAAATGATCCTTACCAATAGATTGCAAATTTATTATTTTCTCTTCTTTGTCTATGTAACAATTTTAAATTTGGAGTTAAGAATGTTATTCTTTAAGATTCTTTAAGTTTAGAATCTTTCCAAACATTTATAGTCATTTATTTTTTCACTCAATTACCTTAACATTAAGAATGATCTCATGTAATTGTGTGAGTACGTATTTATATTAATATATATTAAATATCAAGGACTTGGACTTGGACTTGGACTTGGACTTGGACTTCGCGCTTGGGCTTGGGCTTGGATCGGACCTTAAAATAAATATTTTTATAAAGCTTAAATATTTACTCTATAAATAACAATGAATTTACAGACAAGAATACTATATATATCTGTAGTTCGATACAAACTGTACAAAATAGGTGAAAAATTAAAGTGACCAAGAGAAAAAATAACACAAGATAGAGATAATGATAGTTTATGTACACTCAATACTAATATTGTGATCATCATTTTTGAGAAATCATTTCACAATATCTAGGAATGGTTGCAAAACAGTATTCCTCCATGGTTCATCAACTGCTTCTTTTCTATCTGCTTTGAAAATGTCAGTAGCAATAATATGATGCACCGACAACATTTTCTCATTTAATAATCGTTGAATCTTGTCAAGTTGGTTACAAATTAATATACGAGTATTACGCTTGATACTTGAAGAATCATCTTCTTTGATTCATCATCTCCGTCTATATTTTTTTCTTCCCTTTAATATTTGCCCATTTCAGGGACACCAATGGACCGTCAGATTCCTTTGGTGTAATCTGCATCTGGAATGAAAATTTGTCGTACCTCATCCACCAGCCCTGCATGCAACATAAATTTAAGAATAGTTTTATTTAGGTGAACATATATTTGAAAACCAAAAGTATTATTAAGAAAACTATATAAGAAAAGTTTTAGTTAGAGTGATTATTATATTTTGATTCATTTATAAAATAACTACAAAAACTACCCGTATTGACCATTTCATCAACCCTCGTGTCAACTCTACGGTTCAAGACTGATTGCTCTACATCAGTCCAAATAAAACAACTGTCATACTTATGTTTGAACATGAATACAGGGTCTTCCACAAGTTTTTCAATATACGAATTTGACCCTCCAACAATAATTGGAACACATTGAGTCTTCAAAAAAATTTCTATGTAGACAATGGACGTCAGACAGAAATCTTCGGCCGTGAAGTTAGAATCTGGCTCAGTTTCACCTAAATAATTGTGAAACAAAATAATTGTCAATTAATATTCACATTAAAATAAAGGAATCACAAAAAAATGTCTTTTTCAAATATGTATACCTAGCAAATAGTGTCTGTAACACCCCAAAAAAAATTCGAAATAAGACTCGAACCGTTCTTAATAGTGAGTGAGATTTCGCAAGGAATTTAAAAAAATTTGAGTGTTAAGGTCACTAGATGTAGCACCTTACGTTCTAAGAAGAACCCAAGAGAAAAGCATTCAAGTCATTCTTAAGTTTTCTTAAGTTTTGGGTCATCTTTAGACGACCATAACTCCTAGTACATGATGATTTAGGTGAGCTATAGGATAGAAAATTAAAACCCTTCGATTCCTCTTTCCAACGCCACTGTGTTTGCTTAATTCCCAGTTCTGAGTAAGAAGTTATGACTAATTTACTAACGTCGCACAAATCTGGCAGCAGCTCCGTGACGTGGAGCCAATACGGACCTCACTGCCAGGTGAAAAATCATTCCGACTCACAGCTCGTCTTATTTATTTCTTTAGGGATAGTTTAGTCCTAAAAACCATTAGGAGGTCATCTAAATTGCCCTAAGCGTGTAGAAAATCAATTTTCTTAAATCAAAACCCTCTCATTCACTACAAAGATTCTACGCTCAAGAAAATCAAGAAAAACTAAGGCTAGGGTTCTTCTTCAAAGGTTTTCCTTCAAGTTGCTTCAAGAGGATAATTCTTTTAGGTATGTAAGCTTCCATAGTGTTGGGTTTGGTCACGCACACGCCAATCATGTTAATTTCAGCTTTACATTTGTTCTAAAAGATGAAGCTTTGATATTCTTGTTTTGTATTCATGAATTTGTTTTCATTCTTGAATTGGGTTGAGATTGAGGAGTTCTTGAGGTTAATGTGTCGATTTATAGAGTGGTTAGAGTTAGATTCTAGTGTACATGTGTTGGGTATCTAAATCTAAAGAGAGATTGAGAAAAAGAATCGAATTTAGATGAATTGGGGTTGGGAAACGAAGAAGAGAAAGTCGAGTGCGATCTGGCACGCAAATCCGCATCGCGGACTTGCTCCCCCGGTGAGCTAAAAGTTGCTCCGCTTCGCGGTTAGGACGTGCACTCCTCTGTCTCAAATATTTAATTTCGTGAGTATTATTTTAAACCATCTCCGCGTCGCGGACTTGTTCCAAGACGGTGATTTCATGACTTTTCTCATGTTTAGCTATAAACAATCATTCCTAAACATCATGAGACCATTCCTATCACAAGTTACAAACTTGAATCCATAATTCAAATTCTAGGTAGAGTTAAAAGTTAAGTCTTGAGAGTTCTTTCGAACATTTTGAGAAAGTCCCTTTTAGTCCTTTTGATGAGTCTTCTACAAATTCTAATAATTTGTTACAAGACTCGAGCAAGTGATTATGAGTGAGAAGAATGTATTCATGAGTCCACTTTATCATTACAAGATCCTTCATATCATGAACCTTAACTCTTGAATTCATGATTCACATTAAAGAGAGAGTTAAGGGTAGAGTTCAAGAAATCCTTTGAGTTCAATTGTGAATCCTTGAGATCAACTATCGATTTGAAATAAGTTTTGAGAAAGTAATTCAGAGAGAATGAGAAGAGTCGTATACCTGAGTTCCTTATTGATATTTTGACCCTTAAGTAAAGTCGTTCATGCCATAACTTCCGCATGAACTCCATCAATTTAGTATCTTTAAAAGGAGTAGTATCTTCAAGTTCTAAGCCTTTAAGTGTTGAGTTCCTAATCCCTTTTGAGAAGTATCTTTGAGTCGTTGAGTTGAATATTTCATGCTCATAATTCCACATGAACATTATAAGTACTATCTATGTTTATTGAAAACCTTGCATTGAGTAGTTCATGTCCATAATTCGGCATGAACCATATTTTAAGAAGTCTTTTACAAACGTTTTAACTTTATTTTAAGACTTAAGTTTTGAGTTCAATAAAGAGTAAAGTTGAAGTTCTTTTCTTCAAAACGTATATGGGGACTATGTATTCCCAAAGAGATATAAAATGTTTCCACATTTAAATAAGAACGGAAACTGAGATTTCCAAAGAGCCTTCGGGCTAGTTTTCAGAAAAGAGTATCGCTTTCTAAATGAAGCAAGAGGGAAACTGAGATTTTCAAGATAGCCTTGGAGCTAAGTTTTGAGAAATTATCTCAAATCACAGAAAGAAGTATGTTTTAAACATAAAGAGCTAGTATCATATTTTGGGAGTAGTATTGAGCACCGAATTTGGGGCGAGCATGAGTTCAGATAACTCACGTCTTCGTAAAACTATGTAGCCACTATGTGTAGAAAAGGGTCATACTATTTAGATGAACCTTTTTCACAATAGACTAGTGGATCCACTTAGTAGTTCAGGTCCTATGATGATGGCAAGGTATAGGATGGTCATTGGCAGCGTGAGGTAAAGTGTTGTATCATCACTATAGCTCTTAAGTGATGGTTGTTGGTTAGAGAAACTCCCACATAAATTAAGTTATTTTCTTATATGAGAAAGGTTGAGTTTGTTATTGCATTTTCTTTAACGAACTGAGTTGTTTTACTATTTTATAAAACTTTCCATATATTGCATGTGTATTGTCGCTTAATATTGAGCTGAGTATCCAGAGTTGAATATCCAAAGTTGAGTACCCAGAGTCGAATATCATATCCTTGAGTTGGGTATTTAATCTCTGAGTTTAGTATCTTATCCTTGATGAGTTAGGTGAGCTACAAGATAGAAAATTAAAGCCCTTCGAGTCCTCTTTCCAACGCCACTGAGTTTGCTCAATTCAAAGTTCTGAGTAAGAATTTATGACTAATTTACAAACGTCGCACAAACCTGGCAGGAGCTCCGCGATGCGGAGCCAATACGGACATCACTACCTGGTGAAAAATCATTCCGACTCCCAGCTCATATTATTTATTTATTTAGAGGTATTTTAGTCCTAAAAACCCTTAAGAGGTCATCTAAATTCCCCTAAACGTGTAGAAATTCAGTTTTCTTAAATCAAAACCCTCTCATTCACTCCAAAGATTCTACGCTCAAGAAAAGCTAAAGCTAGGGTTCTTCTTCAAAGGTTTTGAGGTAAAGTGTTGTATCATCACTATAGCTCTTAAGTGATGGTTGTCGGTTAGAGAAACTCCCACATAAATTATATTATTTTCTTATATGAGAAAATTTGAGTTTGTTATTGCATTTTCTTTAACGAACTGAATTGTTTTACTATTTTATAAAACTTTCCATAGATTGCATGTGTATTGTAGCTTAATATTGATCTGAGTATCCAGAGTTGAATATCCAAAGTTGAGTATCTAGTTTCAAGCTTATGTTATGCTTTAGAATTCCTCTTACATGCTCGTACATTCCACGTACTGAGCCATTTGGCTTGCATTTTCTCATGATGCAGAAACAGGTATTCAGGATTATCAACATGAGCTTCGTTGATACATCCAAGAGTTCGAGTTAGCTATGGTGAGCCTCCTTGCTTCCAGAGGATTTCATTTACTTTTCAGTTCAGTCAGGATGTCGTGGGTCTTGTCCCGACTTCCATCGTTATCAGTTAGAGGCTTCATAGATGACAATATAGTTCAGAAGTCTGTATCATTTATTTTATTAAATCTTTTAAAGACTTAAGTTGCCTATTTTATGGCGAGTTGAATAATTTATTTTTATTCAGTTTTCTTTTGAGTTCAAGCTTGTGTTTAAGTTTCATGAATTTTATTCAATTTTTAAGCTCTTGAATGCTTGAATCAGTTTTCGGATTGTAGTCAGCCAGGATGAAGGTT
>JAJOOE010059259.1:0-15123 GCA_036250405.1 Solanum raphanifolium
GGGTTCAATTTACACTTCGAGAAGGATTTAAGCATTCGAAGTGCCCGCTAACATGCGGTTGACCTGCGACTTCACTAAAATATATCTTTGACTTTTTTAGAAAAAAGTAATTTAACATAAGAATAATAATTTACGATATTTGGTTAAATTTGAGAAAAATAGCTAAATAAATGACACATTTTTTTATTATTATTTATTTTTAGAGAAAAGAGACCCAAAAATGAAACATTTGAATTAGATTGCAAGTGATTAGAATATTAAATAAACTAGACTAATTAGAATTTATTTAATTCATTTTAAAATAATAATTTAAGCCAATTTAATAATTAAAGCATGAAAATCATTTTAAGTTAATTGAAGAATAAACGTTTTGACTAAAATTTTTGAGAAATGACTAAGTAAATATTTATAATAATAATTTACACTGCTAGATTAACTTTGAGAAAGTAGTTAAACAAAGGGCAAATTTTATTTTTTAAGAAAATGGGACCTTAATTGGAATATTTGAATTAGAGACAAGTAATTAGAATTTTAACGAAACTAAATTAGTTGGTTTTTATTTGAATCATTTTTTGGTTTATGAAAAAACTATTTTAAACTAATAAAAAAAAAAATTTTGACTAAAGATTATAAATGAAAATAAAAGAGTTGATAAAATGAGATTTGTTAGAAATACAACAACACAGAGAAATAGTTTATCTTTTGGGGAATTCAACTAAGTTAATTTACAATTATAAAGTTAGAGTTAAACAACAAACAATAAATAATCACAATTAAATAATTAAAGAGTAAGGGAGAAATTGAATTCGGGCCCCCTTTTGGGCCAATTTCGTTGGTATTGTTTTGGGGTTTAACCCAAACCCGTTTTTGGTATACAGCTGATGTATATCAGCGTGTGCATAGGCTCTTTTCATGTATCTCTTGCTTCCGAACACCTATATTTCACCTTAGCCCTGTATTTTTGCATTTTTTTGACCTATATATAAGTGTATACAGATGTATACAACCCCTTTTTTCTGTTTTTCGGGACCTGTTTCAGCTTCTTTTATAACATAGGTTTCCTCTCCAAATTCCATATGCTCCTAATGATGAGGTTGACTCGATAGTACTGAGTTCGGGACTCCATGACACATTCGAAATGGAAAGGAAAGAGATAGAAGGGAATCTAATGGACTCAAACCAAGGGGGTTCATGCATAAGAGAAGTAAGAAATTAGTGGCGAGCACGAAATAACAAAACAAGATAAAATAAATGTTGACCTCATATACAATAAAATCAACAGTCACTTCTAAACAAAATAGTGGATACCTCATTTTGATAAATGCATCAGTAATGACTTAATCATATTAAAATACTAAGAATAATAACACTAATCTCTTAAGGCTATCTAAACAAAGTCAGTGCTATATGGAGAATTCAAAACAGTAGGAGAACACAGGGGAAGTACATAAATATTTTAGGATCTTTAAGCTAAAAATAAAAATACATCTAATTAAATAACCTTTACCATTCTTAAAGTCTTTTAGGGGGGGTCGAATGGTGACTAAGAAGTCTATCCCAACAATCTACAATCACGGATCATGGTCTATACATATCTGTAGAATAGAGCTAATAGTGCAAAGCGAGCTAGTAACGATATAATTTTGACAATTTAAGGATCATTAAGGATGGATCACAAAGAAGACATGTATTAGATAATTATTAGACATACTGGAAAGATCCATGGTAATGTTAAAGTCCTAATCACACAGATTTGAATAGCTACCGGATTCTTTAAATCAATTAACAAGCTAGTCAACCACACCTATGAAGAGATTCTACATTATCATGAGGTATTTATATAGGAAATCTAAACTACCATTCTGGAAATAAACAAACTAATGCAGTACATGGTTAATAATGAAGGACATGACACTTAGTTCGATCCTGGAAATAACCCGAGAACATACCAATTAATTTTAGATCAGTTTATTTATTGATGACGTAAAAGAGTGAGAAGCTTTAGACAAAATGTTATGGGCAGTAGCTAAATATAGACCAAGATAGAACAAAAATCGTGGTAGAAAACTATTGGAAATAACTTGAAATTCGCTATCAAAATCAATAGATTCAGAGATATAAATAGGAGTTAATCCGTTGGCAGTAGGAGAACTTAAGACTCCTAGTCTTACTTCTTAAAATTGAAACCAAAGTCGTCCATTGGAAAACAAAGAGACGCTTATTGTTTGGACATGAAAACAGCCTCTAAACAGTGCCTGATTAACATTTTCAAACATATTCGAGTTGGAATGAAAATCAACTAATGGTAAGAACAAACGTTTAAATTCTCACAATTCTATGGAAAACAAAGCCAACAAAACTTCGAAATTAAGCTAGTTTCTTCCATGTTACCAATAGTTAAATGTATACAACTAAACATATCAATGAGAGCTCAAACATGTGATTTAGATTTAAAAAAAAGGAGAGGGAATTGCACTTGAGCAAACATAATGCAAGAAACAAAACTAAGAATGAAGCACTCAAAAGTTGAATTCTAACAAACAACAGGAAATAAATATGAGCTGGAAAAATCTTAAAAAAAAAAGTAAAAAAAAAAGTAAGCTAAATGGCATTTACCCATTAATCCACATGTTAAGCAGTGACTAAATCAAAACAACTAAAATACTTAAAACAAACACAAAGCAAAATTGAGAATTTAAAGAGATAGCGGAAGCAGATTACCTGGTTATGGGCAGCGAACTTGAGACGACGAGCTTTGGATAGCGATTCTTCTACCACGATTCAAATACTAATAATAACAAGCCGAGAAGCTCAAAACCCGCTACGAACAGAGATTTCCTAGAAACCTAAGATTAAAGAATCGCTTGAAAATTTTCAATTGTAAAACGACTATTGCTTCGAAACTAAACTCCCAAACTGTCTCAAAATTCAATTTCAAACCCCCCCTAAACCGAAAGCAAAGATGGATTTTTATAGGAGAAAATCCATTCGATTAGAGGGGAAACGGATTAAAATTTGAATTTCAAATCCCCTTTTTCCCGGAAACAGTAGAAAGGATGGGGCTTTCTACAAAAGAGGATGAGGAGACGGGGTGAGTATGGGCGTTGCAGGGTAGTTGGACGAGACTTTCGGATTTGTTGGGATTTCCGAATTGCGTCTGGAAGAAGAAGAAGTGGGGTCGGGTCGGATTGGTTTTGGGTTCTAGCGATGAAGGAGAAGGCGTGATTTCGTTTGCTATATTTGGGACTGATGTACGTATGTCTTTGTTGTTGTGAGAATTGGGTATGTATTATAATTGGCTTTCTTTTGGTGGGCTGGAATGTGGTTGCTGTATGGTATTGTTGTGTATTGTTGGGCTGGGAAAATGGGATTGGAAATGGCCCAAAATTGGCCTATTGAATTGGGTAAGCAATTGACTAAAATTGTTATTAAATAATAGTCAAATGGATTTCAATTATAGCCGAATATAATTTAATTGATGAACTTGGCTAAAATTCAAACAAGATGAGTTAATATAAATTAATTAATGAGCTTCTTAATCTTAACGAAAAAAATAATAATTAACTTAATTATAAACTAATTAATTCAATTACAAAACTAATTAACTCGAAATTATAACTATAACTTAAAGTAAATTAATAAAGTATTTAACTAAAATGTAAAATCTTTTGTGATAATATTTTCAAATATTTATAAAATAACGTGATTGCAAAAATATACATGTTTAAAATGGTAAAATTACTTTAAAAAATAACTTGAAAGTATTTTGAATTTCATAAAACTCATTAATTCAAAATTATAACCATCCCTAATATTTAAAATATAAAATCTTTTTTGAGACGATTTTCGAATAATCATAAAATATACTAATTATATACATAATTATGTAAAACATATATATTATCTAAAAATTATGAAAAGTGACAAAACTATTTAAAAATCTTGCAAACTATATTATTATTATTTTTTTGGAAATTTTATAAAACTAATTATTTTAAATCGTTTGAAATTGGAGAAGCTCGAAATGATTAATTTATATTGTGGAGGGTCAAAATTGGGTGTTAACAACTCTCCCTCGTTTGCCTTGGATTGATGAAAGAAATTCGAGGCAAATGAAATTGACGAATCCAATTTTGACCGACCACATCTTCATCTTTTGGAAAAGGGATTAGGTACGAACTTTAGGAATTAGGGTCAAACCCCGGAAGTGGGTTTCCTACATATCTCAAGCTATATGAGAATTCAGGCCACTTGTAGTTCGATACGCTTGATTTACCGCATGATTCTGAAAGAATTCAAAAGTTATTCTGATATCGAATTACGAAGAGACCAAAATGCTCGGGAATACGATTTGAGAGTGAGAGTTGGAATACAACCGAGTTTTCAATGTTGATCCCGCCTACATATTCCTAAACTTAGGAAATCAGGCTGCTTGTAGTTCGACTCTATCGGTTGAAAAGGAAATCTCTTATGCTAAGATAACCTTCGGTTGGGAAGAGTGACAAAATAAGTCGAGTATGAAAAAGAGGCTTGCAATCTCTTAGCCATGAATGTGGAATGCTTCACACTCATAAATAAGAATTCACGCGGACATAATTTTCAAAGCTCTTGGCGCATTGTCACTTAGATTGGAAAGCTGCTTCCGGTGGAGACAAAAAATTTCCGGATGCGAAACTGAAACCAGGAAACCTAGAGAAAACCCACATGCCTTCTGATAGGGGTGTGGTTTGATTGTGGTGGAAGTCGCTCATCAGCTCGTGTCTTAAGAGTTTGACACCCCTCTTTAGACTATGTCCCAGTTCGCTACTAAGAAAAAGTTCCACGTTGTGATGCGCATCATTTTTTTGTCGTCCGCACCTGTGGTTTGTTTAGAGAATTCATCCTCTCGGATGCTCTCGACAAAGACCGAGATAAAACTCGTTAGCACGAAAGTGTAATTCAAATGGAGAGATAGTGTCTTTTACCGTGTTGACACTTAATTGTTCTCTTTGATCATTTGACGTCAACTCCATCGGGTTTGACGTAAAGCAAATAAAGCTTGTGTCTTGTATTCGCGATATAATCTTTAATGTACATCTTCCTTTGATGTTAAAGTAATAAAATAGGCTGATGTAATATGTTGATAGTTCTCTTGATGTCGTCTCTATAAAGAAAAATGATGCAGTTGATGTTGATTCTCTTGTGATGGGTAAATCTTTCTCTTGCGATGTATGAATTCCTTTTCCGCGATGCATGAATCTTCTCTTGCAATGCATGAATCTCTTTTCTCGCGATGCATGAATCTTTTTCCCGCGATGCATGAATTTTCTTTGCAATGCATGAATCTTCTTTTGAAATGCATGAATCTTCTCTCGCGATGCATGAATCTTTTTCCGCGATGCATGAATCTTCTCTTGCAATGCATGGTTTCTTCTTCTTGCTACGCATGAATCTCTTTCTCGCGATGCATGAATCTTCTCTTGCTATGCATGGTTTCTCCTCGATGCATGACCTCTTTCTCTTGCAATGCGTGATTTCTTCCCGCGATGCATGAATCTTTTCTCGCTATGCATGAATCTTCTCTTGCTATACATGATTTCTTCTTCTTGCTATGCATAAATCTTTTTCCCGCGATGCATGACTTTTTCTGCGATGCATGAATCTTTTTCCCGCGATGCATGAATATTTTTCTTGCTATGCATGGCTTCCTTCTCTTCTGATAATGCCATCCCTGGTACCGAATGAAGGTAATGCTTCACCAAACAATGTAGGTGATCTTCTAGGTATCTTATGGTGGCGGCATTGTCTTTTTTACAATAATAATAAGAATGACCCTCAGAGAATAGTATCATCTCATTCGACAATACAACATAAATAACTCTCCGGGTGGTAATATTATCGTGTCCGATAATATGATGCAGATAAACGTCATCCAAGTGTCTTTCGTTGCTAAAAAATAGATAAAATTTCTCTTTTAGAGATTTTAATTTGTTCTATCTCTGAACATAATTGCATGTTCATTATGGACCTCCCACATCTTTGATATAAGAAACATAAAATATTTCCTGCATCCAAAGAAAAATTATTAATTTTGGGGAGTTTCTCGCCCTTTCAACTTTCTCCATATTTATTGAATGAAGGAATATGCTGATCTTGAGGCGAGCTTATAGACCTGCATCCATAGAAAAATTGTTAGTTTAAAAATGAACTGATCTATGTCGATCTCTTCGATTGTCCACTCCTTGTTTTGCTATCTCCGATTGATTTTTCTAATCTCCCGCTTCTTGATAGATAAGACAAAATATTTTTATGCAAATAATTTAATCATGAGGAAAAAGTTTTTAAGAAAAAATAGATTTTCAAAAATAATGTTAGGGAAACGTCACTGCCGAGTGTCATGTCACATCAAGCTCAATGAACGCCATTTGGAGTTGATGTTTTGAGATCTATCTGATTATTTGTTGGGAAGTATTCAAAGTTACTCTAAATTGTCGATAAACCCTGTTGAAATTTTGAGGTCATCCTCAAAATTTGTGTTCCAATTAACTGTCTCGAAAGGTGGGCGAGCGAATCATGGAATTTTTGAGATCTTCTCAAAAATTCTGTCCCAGTTGAAAATCTCAAAAAAACTTCAGTCTTGGCTTCATTTGGGGAGATTTTCTTCCTGAGAATTTTTGAGTCACCCTCAAAAATTCTGTCCCAGTTTCTATCATAAAGAAAGATAGAAACCTTACGGAAATATGACCGAGCACTTGTGGCGCCTACGTATCCTGTTGAGGCAGGAATCAGGTCAAACGTAGTTCCCCCTCTCGAGGATTAACAAAATAAGAAATTACAAAGACCGACCGAGGCCAACATAGACCGCCTACATATCTCATTCTTGAGAATTCAGGTCGAACGTAGTTCAAGTACAAGGAAATATTAAAAAGGGATAAAAGGGTTGACCGAGGCCGACATAGGCCGCCTACATATCTCATTCTTGAGAATTCAGTTCAGACGTAGTTCATTACAAGAGGGATAAAATTTAAAATGACGCGATTACAAGCAAATAAAAGCGGTTACAAGAGAATGACAGAAATACAAACTGAAACTTCACACATAGTATCTCTTGACAGCATCTGAGTTGAACGGTTTCGGCCATTCAGTGCCATCCATCTCCGACAGGACCAAGGCACCTCCGGATAACACTTTACGAACCATGTAGGGTCCTTGCCAATTTGGCGCAAATTTCCCTTTGGACTTGTCCTGATGAGGGAAAATGCGTTTAAGGACTAACTGACCAATTTCGAATGCTCTGGATCTTACTTTCTTGTGGAAAGCACGGATCATCCTCTGTCGATAAAGTTGACCATGACAAACCGTAACCATTCTCTTCTCATCGATCAAGGTTAACTGGTCGATCCGCTTGCAAACCCATTCAGCATCACTCAATTTAGCTTCTTGGATGATTCTCAATGAAAGTATTTCAACTTCTGCAGGTATAACTGCCTCTGTTCCATATACTAGCAAATATGGAGTAGCTCCAACTGATGTTCTGACAGTTGTTCGGTAACCCAACAAAGCATATGGCAACATCTCATGCCAACCTCTGCGATTATTAATCATTTTCCTCAAAATCTTCTTTATGTTCTTGTTGGCGGCTTCTACCGCTCCATTCATTTGGGGACGATAGGCGGTTGAGTTTCGGTGAGTAATCTTGAATTGTTCACATATCTCTCTCATCAAGTGACTGTTGAGATTCGCTCCATTATCAGTAATGATAGATTCTGGTACTCCAAACCTACATATCAAATTGTTGCGAACAAAATCAGCTACAACTTTCTTAGTTACCGATTTGTACGACGCTGCTTCCACCTACTTGGTGAAGTAGTCAATGGCAACCAAAATGAATCTGTGTCTGTTAGAGGCAACTGGCTCTATTGAACCAATGACATCCATGCCCCAAGCTACAAATGGCCAAGGTGAATTCATAGAATTAAGTTCGTGAGGCGGCATTCGAATCAAATCACCATGCACCTGACATTTATGACATTTCTGCACAAACTTGCAACAATCATGTTCCATAGTCATCCAAAAGTAACCGGCTCGAAGGATCTTCCTCGCCAAAGTGAGCCCATTCATGTAAGTGCCACAAATTCCAGCATGTATCTGTTCAAGAAGCTTCGCAGCATCAACACATCTGAGAAGACCTAAATCCGGAGTCCTCCTATAAAGGATTTCTCCACTTGCAAAGAAATTGAGGGCCATACGGCGTATCGACTTCTTCTGGTTGAACGTTGCATTCTCAGGATAAATCCCATTCTCTAAATACTTCTTGATGTCAAAATACCAAGGTAGACCATCTGGTTCCGCTTCAACATGTGAACAATGGACAGACTACTCTTTTACCTCTATATCCAAGGGGTCAATATAACTTGTATCCGGATATTTGATCATTGAGGCAATGGTGGCAAGAGCATCGGCCAACTCATTCTGTGCTCTGGGAGTATGTCTGAACTCAATCTTGCGAAATCTCTTGCACAACTTCTATATAAACTGCACGTACGGTGTGATTTTTCGATTCTTCACGGCCCATTCTCCTTGAACTTGATGAATCAGTAAGTCTGAGTCTCCAATAACTAGCAGCTCATGAACGTTCATGTCGATTGCCATCTTTAAACCGAGGATGCAAGCTTCATACTCAGCCATGTTGTTTGTGCAATTAAATCGGAGTTTAGCCGCCATAGGATAATGCTGACCGGATTCTGACACTAAGACTGCTCCGATACCTTTCCCTTGGTGATTTGTCGCTCCATCAAAGAATACTCTCCAACCAGGATATGCTTCAGAATATCTTCACCCACAAATGAAACTTCCTCGTCGGGAAAATAAGTCTTGAGCGGCTCATACTCCTTATCAATTGGATTCTCCGCAAGATGATCAGCTAAGGCTTGTGCTTTTATTGCCTTTTGAGTCACATACACAATGTCAAACTCACTCAAAAACATTTGCCATTTAACCAACTTCCCTGTCGGCATTGCTTTCTGGAAAATATACTTCAACGGGTCCATCCTGGAAATAAGGTATGTGGTATAAGAAGACAAATAATGTCTCAACTTTTGAGCGATCCAAGTCAAAGCACAACATGTTCTCTCCAAAAGAGTGTAACGACCCTCATATGGAGTGAACCTTTTGCTCAAGTAATAAATGGCTCGCTCTTTCTTCCCGGTTTTGTCATGTTGATCAAGCACACATCCCAATGCGTTATCTGAGACAGACAAATATAGTAATAACGGACTCCCTTCTCGCGGAGGGACCAACACTGGCGGATTGGACAAATAGTTCTTGATGGCATCAAAAGCAGTTTGACATTCTCCGGTCCACTTGGTCGAGACATTTTTTTTCAATAACTTAAAGATAGGCTCACACACCACGGTGGATTGAGTTATGAACCGGCTGATGTAGTTCAACCTTCCTAAGAAACTCATCACCTCTTTCTTGGTCTTTCGAGGAGGTAATTCTTGGATCGCCTGGATCTTGGAAGGGTCAAGCTCAATGCCCCTTCTGCTGACTATAAATCCCAACAACTTGTCAGCTGGCACCCCAAAAGCACATTTGGCGGGATTTAACTTCAAATTGTATCGACGCAAACGATCAAAGAATTTTCTCAAGTGAGTCAAGTGATCCGAACTCTCGCGGGACTTGATTATGACATCATCTACATACACTTCGATCTCTTTGTGAATCATATCATGAAAGATGGTTTTCATGGCCCTCGTGTAAGTAGCACCAGCATTCTTGAGACCAAAAGGCATCACTCGATAAGGATATACACCCCAATGCGTGATGAAAGCTGTCTTTTCTGCATCTTTTTCGTCCATCAGGATCTGGTGGTAACCCGCATAACAATCCACAAATGACTGCATCTCATGCTTAACGCAGTTATCAATGAGGATGTGAATGTTTGGTAATGGAAAATTATCTTTCAGGCTAGCTTTGTTGAGATCTCTGTAGTCAACACAAATTCTGATTTTTCCATCTTTTTTGGCAACCAGAACAACATTGGCTAACCAAGTCGGATATTACGTCACTTCCACTACTTGAGACTCGATCTGCTTCGTAATCTCCTCTTTGATCTTCAAACTCAACTGAGGCTTGAATTTCCGAGTCTTTTGTTTTACTAGGCTGAAATCTGGATTGATTGGCAATTTGTGGGACACCATATTCGTGCTCAGCCCTGGCATGTCTTTATAAGACCAGGCAAATACATCAATATATTCCCTGAGCAAACGAACCAAGTCTCTTCTTTGGGCTTCAGTCAGATGGACACTGATTCTGACTTCTTTGACGCATTCCTCACCTCTGAGATTCACAGTTTCAGTTTCTTCAAGATTTGGCTTGTGTTGATTCTCGAATTGTCGAAATTCTTCGGCAACATGTTTGGGTACCTCACTTTCTTTTCCGTATTCCTCGCATTCATCATCACCTGCCACATTTTGTTCACTCGGTTCATGACATGACATGACATTGGCAGGTTTTAAATTATTATTACTGAAATTATAAACAGACAAAGTTAGAAAAGTAAAATATAAACAGATAAATAAACAATTTTTGATAAAGGAGGCTTTCATTTAAATTGAAAAAAAACAAGCACAAACATTTGCCATGACTAAGGGTCATTTCGCCTTTTTAAACATTACAAGGGAATTTAAAAACTTCAAATAAGTAAAACTGGATAAAGGGTGGGTCTCGGGCCTCTTCCGGACTACCACCGATTTTGAAAATAAACAAAACACATGTCCTTTCTACCCAGATGAGCGGGGAATCAGGAGTGGTGTGGAAGTCCAATTTTACAATTGCTCCTCAGGTTCTGCGTCCCGGATGCTTGACATCCTAGCCTCTTCTTCGATGACTGCATCGATCTCCTCAAATAGGCCCCAGATTCCTTCCCCGAGACCACCATTGTTGACGTGTTCTTCCACCGGGAATGATTGGTACAGATGAGGAATTGGCCTAGCCAAAGCTTGATCAACCCTCTTGTTCTTCATCTCCGCTTCGTCATCTGTTGGGACATAACCCAGACCAAACTTTGCTCATTTGGCGGGAATTTGGATAGGCTCGATAATTCCTTGGAAATGCTTCCCCAATCCAAAACTTGGTTCGAAACCATTCTGGAGCATGATAGTAGCAATCATCTTGTACACAGAAGGCATAAGAGACTGCGGAGCCAAGTCATCGTCGGTGGCATTTACCAGCTCCACCGTGTAGAAATCACAACCTCGAGAGATATCATCAACGATCGGTGCATACCCATTGGAATGGCTCCCTTCACCATAAATGACCAATTTCTGGTCCTTCCAAACAAATTTCAACAGTTGGTGAAGGGTAGACGGCACAGCCCCGGCCATATGGATAAACGGTCTTCCCAGAAGCAAGTTGTAACTAGTGTTGATATCCAACACCTGGAACTCCACGTTAAATTCTGCATGACCCACCTGAATATCCAAGTTCACCGCGCCCAATGTATCTCTTTGCACTCCATCAAAAGCCCTCACATTGACTTGGTTCTGGTGAAGCTTTCCCAAGTCAAATTTCAGCTGCCTTAGAGTTGAAAGTGGGCAAATATTAAGACCGGACCCGTCATCGACCAATATACGATTTATTATCGTGTCTCGACACTTACAAGTGACGTGCAGAGCCTTGTTGTTCATCCTGCCTTCAAAGGGCAGCTCTTCATCACAAAAGCTGATTCGATGTCCCCGAATGACCTGGTTTATCATGGCTGCTAGATTGTCGTTGTTAGTACCCACAGGCACATAAGTGCCATCCAAAGCTCTCATCAAAGTTTGTCTATGCAACTGCGAACTCATCAATAAAGCCCACACATAAATCTGAGCCGGGGTCTTCTCTAGATGCTTTACAATTGAATAATCTTTCGGTTGCATTTTTCTCCAGAATTCCTCGGCCTCGGCTTCACTGATCGGCCTCTTTGTTTGGTCCTTCTTCTGCCCCCTTGAGCCAACTCTTCCGGTGTGTAACACCTACCGGATCTGGTCATACCCTGGGTAACAGCTGTTTCAATCACAAACTTTGGTCGGGCAAGAGTTTCTCGTGGAACCAAGGCAACAGCCTTTTCGGGTGTCAGAATCACAAACTCTTTCTTCTGTCTGATGCTCAACGAAGCTACAGCCATTTCCAGTTCATCAGAAGCAATCGGAACTATTGCCTTCGTCGCGCACCAGTCATCATCTGTCTCTATCATATTGATAGTAGCGCCTCTATGATTTGGCAAAGGATTGTTATTGACATTGGGCGCGACTGTCTGAAGAGAGACCACGTTCTGGTCAATCAAGTCTTGGATCTTATGCTTCAGGTTGATACAGTACTCGGTATCATGACCAACATTGTTAGAGTGATACGCGCACCTCTGATCAGGTCTGTAAAACTTTGATCTAGTGTCAACCGGCTTGGGCCCCATTGGATGAATATATCCTGCCGCGGTTAATCGCTCGAACAACTTTGTTCGGCTCTCAATGAGCGGAGTGAAAATTCTAGCAGGCTTCTTCTCAAATCTAGGACGGGGGGATCGTAATTTCCTTGTTGCGGAGGAGGCATCTGGCGATAATTTGGAGCGTTTGGACGGAGGGCTTGATATCTGGGATATGAGTTAGTTTGGTAATTTGGTTGTGGAGCTTGGTATTTCGGGGGGGGGGGGTATTTTGGTAAAATGGAGCTGGGTTCGGTACATTGGGGGAGGCGTTTGGTAATTTGTCTGAATGTTGGCACAGTTGGGGGAGGCATTTCGGTAGTGATGAGATGTGGTTTGGTAAACTGGAGGGGGAGTTTGGTAGATAGTAGGGGAAGTTTGGTAGCTAGGAGGGGGAGTATTTTGATAGCTGGGAAGAGGGGTATTTTGGTAACTGGTGGGAGGGGTATTTTGGTAATCAGCCTGTGCATAACAAGCCGGGTACGAACTTTGTGAAGGTCGAGAACGACCTTGGTATGATGATGATTTCCATGGGGTCTTCTTTCCTTTATAAGAGATAGAGGACATATCCTCTCTTTTCTTCTTCAACAAGCCCGAGGATCCGGGTGAGGCAGCAACACGGGCATTCTTCCCGGTTCTCAGTCCATCTTCGATAGTTTCACCTACCTTGACTATCTCAGCAAATTTTGCTCCAACGAGCAACATGATTCTGTCATAATATTCGGGCTCTTGCACCCGCACAAACACTTCGACAATTTCCTTTTCTGACATAGGAGGTCTAACTCTAGTTGCCTCCTTTCGCCATCTATATGCAAATTCTCTGTAACTTTCGGCCGGCTTCTGCTTCATCTTCTCTAGGGAGTAACGATCAAGAATGATCTCCACATTGTAGGCGAATCGTTCGATGAAGTCCTTAGCCAGAGCGTTCCAACTAGACCACTGTCTCGTTTCATGAGACGTAAACCATTCTAGAGCCTCTCCGCTCAGACTTCGGCTAAAAAGCCGCATTAATAAAGCTTCGTCTCTCCCAACTCCCATGAGCTGGTCACAGTAGGCCCTCAGGTGTGCTAAGGGGTTCCCCGTTCCTCCGAAGATGTCAAATTTTGGCACCTTGAACCCTTTCGGGAGGTCCAAATTCTGATGAATGCACAGGTATTCATAGCTTAACCCGGCGACCTCAGGAATGCAGTTAAACTCCTTCATGGCTTTTCTAATTTCCTCTTTCATATCTATCTTGGCGGTATCTTCATTTGACCTCCACTCTCTCTCCCTCTCCTCATAGTGGTCGAGCTCCAAACCATGGGCGTCATGCTCATTAGGGACCGGTATTTGGAAAGTGGACTTTTGTGGTAGTGGTGGAGCAATAGAGGGACTCTGGCCATTTAAAGGGGCGTGATAGTTTTGGGGGAAAGTCTGGGGGCTGGTATATTTGTTTTGGTGAAGGAGGGAAGTGCGTGGGTTATTAGCGTTATGGCTGTGAGGGGTAGGCCAATTTGGTGGTTTGCATTGTGGGGAGGGACTGGTGCTTGGAGGTTGGTATTTTGAGGAGGGGGTGGTGTTTGATAAGAGGCTGAGGGATAATGGGGTTTTGGGTGGTAAGGTCAATGATGGAGGGATTACGAGCAGGGCTTAAAGGCGGGTTCTGAGCTTGTTCCACGTTAGTAGGGGGAATTTGAGCTGGAGGTCTTCCGTCTGGTTAAGCGTTGACAACAAAAATCGAAGGAGGCAAGTCGTGTTTTCTCTGCATCTCGACCCTCATCTCAGCAATTTGTTGTATCAACTGTAGGATCAGTTCATTCTGATCAGCAAGGGCGGGTTGAGCCACCACGACATCAGTAAGGCTGGTTTCTTCGTTGTTATCACCCATTGCTGCTTTTCCCTTTTGTGAACTTTGATTGGGGAAGGAATCTGTAGGACCTATAGATCTAGTGAAATAAGGATGATCAACCAGCTTATCAACACATACCAGTTCTAACTACCTGTTGAGAAAAACAACTCAAAGGCAAATCTGTTAGTTTTGATTCAGCACAAATAATGCAAAATATCACATAATAAGCAGATAAACACATAAAAGTTGCTTTGTTTGAGAACATGCTAACCCACGAATAATGGGGACTGACTTTTGAACAAGCAGGAATTTGCTCGTTTTTATGTTGAGGTTGGTGACTCAGAAAGGTTAAATTGTGTTGAGCTAAGGTCTTCTTGCTGCATCTCTGGGCGTTTGTTGATCTGAACTCAATGTTTTATTGTAGAATGAAGGGGAAAAGAAAATTTTTAAAAGATAGGGGCCGGGCCTTGAAAGGTTGCCTACGTATCTCCCAAGGAGAATTCAGGCCCTACGTAGTTCGAATACAATGGAAGTTTCATTTTCATTCATTCATTTCTTGAAGATTACAAGGAAAGTGAAAAACAGACAATAAAGCTCCTAAAAGATAAAATGTGCCTCCACCCAAGCCATTTTTCTTCTGATTGTCGCATTAATCACGGGGGTAAACTCATATGCTTCGAGGGTGGTTTTCTTATTCCCTTCCTTCCACCGTCCCTGAAGAGGAGGCCTATAGACAATTTCCTCCCTAGTATCTTCAGGTCCGGTGTCTTCGAGACCACTGATGTTGGCCCCTTGGCTGAAGAAAGAGTGCTTTCTACGTAGCTTCTGAAGCATCACGATTATATCTTTG
>JAJOOE010059261.1:0-14776 GCA_036250405.1 Solanum raphanifolium
TGTCTCTCTCTCTCTCTCTCTCTCTCTCTCTCTATATATATATATATATATATATATATATATATATATACTAGTTTTTTTGACACGTGCAACGCACGTGATTATCAATTTAGAAAATTTAAGCAAAGATTTTAATAATAAGCTTTGCATAAAATAATATTTCTGATTCTTTTGTGAATGTTCAATGTGGATCATCATATATATCTCTTATTCATACATGGTACCTCATATTTCGCTAAACTTCAAACTCACTCAAAGACAATAAATCAAACGAAATTTATTAAAATGCAAGACGAAGAAGAAGAGTAGAAGATTAAAAAAAATTGTGGTTGAAAAATTAGAGGAAACCCCTCTATTTATAGTCAACAAAGGGTAGTATGAGCAAGCGTTTTTTGTGTCTTATCTGAAAAGTTATGACCTTTACAAGATGTCACAATCCTTTGGAAATGTCACAACTATTTGGAAAGGTCACAACTCCTTGGAAAAGTCACAACTCATCGAAAAAATCACAACCCTTTGAAAAAAGTCACAACTTATCAGAAAAGTCACAACTAATCGAAAAAGTCACAACCTAAGTTAGGGATATATGAATTTATACTACAATAAAAATTAAACAAATAAAAACTTCAACTGGCGTTATTATAAATCATATTAACTTTTATTCGTTGAAAATATTGAAATATTAAGAAATAGTAAATCAGTAAAACAAAAAAACAATGTTTATATAGTAATAACTATTTTGAAGCAAACTTCCTGACAATCTAAATCACATAAGTAGCACTGATAAATAATGTCATTCTCTTGTCTTGGTCATCCGAAAAACAAATCGTGACTATTCTCTAACTCTTGAGAAGTTGAATAATTTTTTAAAAAGATATTCAGAAGCATATATCTACATCAGAAGAGAAATTGTTAACAAAAGCAAAAGAATTTAGACTAAAATAAAAATTAAACTAATACAAACTTAAACTGGCGTTATTACAAGAAATATAAACTTTTCTTCGTCAAAAATATTTAAATATTAAGGAACAATAAATCAATAAAAATAAAAAGGGCAATGTTTATAGAGTAATAATTATTTTTAAGCAAACAACCTGACAATCTAAATCACATAAGTAGCATTGATAAATAAAGTCATTCTTTTGTCTTGAGCATCAAAAAGCAAATCGTGACAATTCCCTAAATTTTGAGAAGTTTAATAATTTTTAAAAAAGATATATAAAAGCATATATCTACATCACAAAAGAAATTGCTAACAAAAATAAATAAATTTAGACTACATCATGTTAACTTCATATATTGGAAAATTACATACTACTGTATATACAAAGAAAAAAATATATATTATATCATCAGAATTATTTTCCTCAAGTACCCGAGGTTAAGGAATATACCCTCTTACGATAGAAAATTTTACTTCATTAGAATAGTGGTACCTCATATTCCGCTAAACTTCGAAATCACTCAACGACAATAAATCACACGAAATGTTTTAAAATTCAAGAAGAAGAAGAAGAGTAGAAGATTAAAAAAATTGTGGTTGAAAAATGAGAGGAAGCCCCTCTATTTATAGTCAACAAAGGGTAGTATGAGCTAGTGTTTTTGAGTCTTAGGTGAAAAGTCATGACATTTTCAAGAAGTCACAATCCTTTGGAAAAGTCACACCTTATTAAAAAGGTCACAACTATTTGGAAAAGTCACAACTCTTTTGAAAAGTCACAACTCATTGAAAAATCACAACCCTTTAAAAAAAGTCACAACTTATCAGAAAAGTCACAACTAATCAAATAAGTCACAACCTAAGTTAGGGATATTATAGTAATTTAACATTCAAGTTAGGAGTTCATGCTTTTAAGGTAATATAGATGAACAAAATTGAGAAGTGAATAATTGAAAATTGAAAAAATGAATAGTAGTTAGTTAATTGTAGCATCCTTTCTTACGTGACCTACCTATTTTGTTGACTCATTTATATGCTGACGAATATCATGAACCTACATCATTATTGTAGCATTTACCTTTTCTATTCCCCTTCCTATTTTTATTCTCTGACAAACTGAATATTATAAAGTCTCTTAAACGGTCAAATCTTTTGCATTATGCAAAATCTATTATTGTGTATTTATAAAAATATTTATGAAAAAATTGGTGTCTTCTTTAAATCTCAAGCATTACAACAAATCAATAATATTTTAATATCGTCATATCAACTTATCAAATTCAGTGCAACACTATTTCGATATCAATATATAAACTTTTTAAGTTTTTGAGTCATGTTTTATTTTTCCAACTTTCTATTATATTTTTTCATTGAAAATATACATTGTTTACACTCTTACTTCATAATCATAATGTCCGTATACATCTTACCTACCTTCTCGAGACTTCAAAAATTTAGGCCAAGGGGGAGATTTGTTAAGTATTTTCTTTGAGTTTATTACCATAAATAGGTTTTCCTTTTCCTAAAAAGAAAACATATAGTCTCCATATTTGGCTAGTCATTTTCTTGTAGGAAAACGTTTACGACTCTATAAATAGAGGCTCTTTCCTTCAGAATTAGCATTCACAATGTAATCCTAGGGGAGTTTGAGAGTTTTATCTAGGGGGAGAATTTGTGGGACACAAGTGATACATGATCACTTGTGTGGACCTCTTTGTATTCCGAGTGAATCGGGTGAAGTTATTTCTCTCTATATATTGTACTCTCATGTTTATGTAGTGAATTGCTCATATCTTTTGTGGAAGTAGGTCGGTTGACCAAACTACGTCAAATCTTTGTGTCTTTTGATATATTTCTCGTTTGTCTTCTTACATATGGTCTTTATAGATTGCTTTGAGCTTTCGCATGACACCTAATTATTTTCGATCCTAACAAGTGGTACGTAAGATTATATTGAGTATGTTATATTTATTAAATTTATATATAACAACTAAACAAATAAAATAAGGCCTTTCTATAAGGTTTGATTTAGGTCCCCCATTGAGATATGACCTCCAAACTTGTCGAGACGGCTCTGTGTCTTTTACTGCCTGAATACTGATCTTGGCAGTTTGAGAGATATCAGGTGTATTTAGATGAATGAGGAGAGTCACTAGTTCAGGTCCCCGCTAACTTTCCGCGCGGCTAGTCAAAAGGTAGTTGGCTGGTACTCAATTTAAATGCAACTGTGGTATCCACTTGACTTCAGACATATATGATGTATTGTTCCTTATCTGTTGTAAACATAAAATACCAAAAAATAATTAAAAAAATAAATTGACTACCAAATATCTTTAAAAAAAAATATAGAACCCCTCATCATTGATTCAGGAAATAGAACAAACTGCACACAAACATCACACAATATTATATAAAATATTTAAGGTAAACTTGAAATTTTATTTCAAAACATAAGATAAATGTTTTATTTAATTATTCGTGTATTTGGACTATAACGTAAATTTAATACATTTAACTTAAATCTAATTTTCTTTTTTAAAAAAGGTCAATCGAGAACTTTAATTTGGAATTCATACATAGTTATCATTTTAATTTTAGTGATTGATATGCACGATTAGAATTAGTAATGCAGTTCTTATAAAATAATCTATGTGATTTTATATAATATTAGTCATGAGAATTTAATTATTTATGTATTACTTATATATATTTTAATTATTACATCTTCTCTCTTAAATAATGTGTGTGAAGTAATATATATTTTAATTATTCCATCTTCTATCTTAAATAGTGTGTGTGCACGATTAGAATTAGTAATGCAGTTCTTATAAAATAATTTATGTGATTTTATAATACTAGTCATGAAAATTTAATTATGTATTACTTATATATATATATATATATATATATATATATTTTAATTATTCCATCTTCTATCTTAAATAGTGTGTGTGAAGTAATATATATTTTAATTATTCCATCTTCTATCTTAAATTACGTGTGTGTGCGTGTGCGTGTGCGTGTGTGCGCGCGTGTACGTGTGCGTCTGCATGTGAGTGTGCGTTTGTGTGCGCGCACGTGTGCCTCTGTGTGTGTCTTTTTATCCATAAATTACCTTTGATTTCTAATGTTAATCAGAAATTGTTAATATTATTAGTAGAAAAAAATAAATATTATTGTATTTCTTAAAAAATTAAAAGTACAACAAATAAAAATTGAGAATTTCAAATAATGGTGATTGTCCCATGCAGAGTTAGCACGGACTTCCCCTTTTCTTGTGAACATGGAGAGTGGAGACTCTGTATTACTGGTTAGTTGAGCACCCAACTATTAGCCAGCTCGATTGGAAGTATGGTCATACTTTTGGTTCCTCTCTATTTTTCCTTACACTTTCAATCTTTATCTACTTGTCTCTCACTCTATTAGCAGTTCGCTTCTCCCTACTCCTCCTTACACTCTCCACCACATCCATCCACTGAATCACTGCCCGTACACGGCCTTATCCTCATGGTTGTCGGTTGTAGCCTCTCTGTTCTTGACCAAATGCCCCGCAATGACTGGAAGTGGCTCTTGTGCTTCCCAGCTAATCATACTCTTCCACGTGGACCCTTGTTCTTCTGGGCTAAATTCTTCTACCTTTCAAAAATCCTTGAATTCATACACCTTTTAATCATCCGCAGTAGTTCTAAGACACGGAGGCTCACATTTTTGATGGAAAACTATATGCACAGCGGAAGCATATCAGGATCTTACTGCTTACATGAATAATAGATAATCAATACTGTTTATGCTAGAACACATAACCATGCTATAACACATAAACTTGCTGAAATTTAATTCGATAAATACCTCTTGAAGCTTATCAAGCGAATCCCCAAATTAGACCGACCTTCAAGCGAATCCACAAGACAGCCAACAGCTATGGTCTTCTATAGTGATCCCAAGTTCACATCTGAACTCTCTCAATACTCTCAATACTTGGGTGGGCAAGTATAAATAGCAAACTAATCAATCTTTTTCTAGGTTAGGAGAATCTCTATTTATAGAGATTTCTTCCCCAATCCAAAAAGGAGAAGAAAACCCAGTTTTCTTGAAAAACAAGAAAACACACGCCTACTCCTCTTTCCACTAAGAAATAGGATTCTGAGTTCTAGTTAAATATGGGCACTGTAGGGATCACAAAATTAATTACTAATGCTTCCTATTATGGAAATAATTCCAAATAATTAATTTGAACTATTCTTACCATAATAAATTACAAATCATTCAAATAGAAATTCGTAATTGCACTCCTCTATTTATATTTCATAAATCCCCATTAAACACTTATGTAATTTCCCATTTTAGATTTCAGATATTAATCAATAAATTAAATTACTGACGAATTTAACTTAATGATTAATTACCTTTAGAGCACTACTTAACTTATATCATGTGTCGGATTCATAAATCCACTTGCAAGGTTTGACACGATGAAAACTTATAAGTTTCTCAAAAAGGCATATCAATCAATCTCTATAACGAGACATGGATTCCATCAACTAACTTATTATTTCACCAATATATATTATTATCATCCAACTTACCAGACATATTGATCCATCTCAGAATCTCACCTTTTAATAAATCAAAACGATAATTAATAAATACAGATCATAATAGTTATATCAGGATTAAGAATATAAGTACATTTAATAGTTTAGAGAATATCTTTTGTTAGTCAGTCTAAAACAACTATCTCTACTCGATCCCGTTCAATACATACAAAATGCACTAGCACAAGAAGTTGAAACTATACCGTTCCCATAATCAAGATAAATTACATATAATCTTGTGCTACAATCGTACCGATGGAATGTCCAATTTCCATCCTAGATTGTGAGCAAAAAACTTTATACTTATAAGAACCGATGATTTAATCCTCTGTGTATAAGCTAAAACTCTACACACTAAATCATCTACTATATAAGTAAACAGACACCATAAACGAATATATGATTGATTAAAATTGAGCAAATATTTATTCTATAATAAATATTATTTCTTAACACATGATTAATAGTATATATCCCAACAATCTCCCACTTAGACTTTTAACCATCACAATTGTTATAATGTACTATATCTAAATGCATGGTTAATAGTATATACCATAACAATCTCCCACTTAGATATTTAATCTTGAAAATTGTTAGAATACTATGTCTAAACACATGATTAATAGTATATACCCTAACAATCTCCCACTTAGACTCTTAACTATGCATTTACAACTTTCACAAGCATTCCTTTATTTCTATTTTCTCATGCAATTTTGTCTAGTAGTGCTTTGTCGTAACAAATCGATTTTGTACTAGATCTTGAGAGAGCTTCTCATGAAACCTTCCAAAAGTGTACTTATTTTCATATCATAAAAGTTCTCTCAAGCATACAAAACAAATCAGTCTTCGTTATGATTCTCCCACTACGACTAAGCACTACATAATCACACCTTCATGATCTTGAGTCTTAATATTTTCTTCAAAATCTTTCGATATCGAAATATTAACAACTTTTCATGTAGAGTTCTTCAATTTGCTCAACATCACTTCCACTACTTGAGGTAGTAGTTTTCTTATGTCTAGCAACGTTTCTCCCATTACTTAAATGCAATGGAACGTCATTTCTGACATACCGATTAGATGTTTTTGAGCGTCTGAATTTATAATTGACTTATTTGTTATTTCTTTGTTCAATTCCTGTAAAAACAAGTTTACTTCTAGAAACATGGTTTACTAAATAATCCTTTTCTAGAAATCAGACAGTTGTGTTAACAATTGTCTTATTTTCTTTAGGACACTATAATAAACCTTTTTTCATTCTTTAGGATATCTAATTAACACACACATTCCGTTCTTAATTCCAATTTTTTTTATTCTCCCACTCAACACATGTGTTGAACAATCCTATATCTGAACATGTCACAGATTAGACTTACGTCAAATCCAACTAGTTTTATAGTTGTTCAAGCTACTGATTTGAAAGAAATTGAATTCAAAATGTGATATGTAGTTATTAGAACCTATCCCAAAAGAAACAAAATAACTAATAATAAGACAATAATTAATCTCATCTTCATAAGAGTCTACTTCTTTTCTCTTCTACACCAATCTATTATAGAGTGTCTGGTGTAGACAGTTGAAATGCAATTATTCTATATGATAAGTGACTTATGAGCTCTAGAGAGAGGTTTGCGTCACTACAATTAGATTGTAGTGCATTTATATATTTTTCATGATGCTCTTAAATATTTTGAGTTTATCAAGACATTTACACTTACAAAACATCAAAAAATATATCCATATCATGAGTAACCTTCTTGAAAACTCAGAATACTCAAATTCACCTCTTTCCCAAATGCTCATTTATTACACAAATCAGAATAGATTAATTACAACTTATCACTACCTCTTTTTCCTTTTCTAATAGGAAAGGTCTCTTAGTCTTTTTTCCTTCTAAACAAGACTCATATGTTGGTAGTGACTTCACTTTCAATGAACCGTTATGTCCATCCATTAACCAACCTTGAAATTCTATTAAGAATAAATGACTTAGACGCTAATGTACATATAAGTTTCATTCAATTTAAAAGATATTTTCCCTTATGAGACAGATTAATATAATTCAATTCATTAGAGATAATACTAATAAAGGAATCACACATCAATGTACCACAAGAAATAAAATATTCATCAAACTTAATGATAGGAGAGTTACAAACAAATATATTAAATACTCATCTCTTATCTAGTTAGAAACTGAAAATAATTCTTTCTAACATAAGGTACATGTACAATGTATTCTTTGAATTAATATCTTATCTCTACCAAAAGAAAAGCTTAAGTAATACAAAGTGGGTGCATAAAGTCTATAGAGAATATGAGATATAATACATTAAATAGATCATAATATTTCGAATAATCCCAAATAACAAAACTCAGGGCTCATTTATACATATATATCCATGCATCTCGAATAGCCAATCGATTGGATTGGAGAACTACTCATGCAATACACATGTACAATGACCGATTATTCACACCATAAACTTATACAGACCTAACTCAGATGGAGAATCTACTGTTAGTTTAAGTCAAGTGAAAATCCTCTAGTTACATTGATCCAATCATATATTACTCAGTTTAGGAGAGTTAATACAGATTATCAAACTAGACGATTAAATACATAGTGACTTGTATCAATTTCATCCGATAGGGAGGAAGGTCTAATCCAACACATAAAACTAATACTTCACTACTATTTAATCAAATATGAACAAAAACTCATATAACGATCTAAAAAAATTAATTTCTTACTAGGTCGTTCTTAAGAATCTACCAAATTTCAGATCAATCAGAGTTCCTTTTTTTTCTAATTCCAAAACTATGATCAATTTGGTGGAAAACGTTATATAGTCAAAAGAGAATTTAAATTTTTTCCATTCAAAAATTATTATCGCATGACACATATCATCATTTGTGAAATAGATACACAAATCAAGAACAAAGAACAAAATTCTAAAAACTACTTTATCTGAATACTATTTTCCAAAAATTAGCATGTTTGTGAATGCATTGAATACGAAAATTCAAAACACACCTCATAGATATCCATGCATCTTGAACAATAAATTTTGATGAAAAAATTAATACTCATGCAACATACATATGTGGTGTCAGATATTCACTTCAACAAATTTAGAACAAAAGCTAACTCAGATGGAGAGTATATGTTAATTTAAGCCAAATGAATATCATTATCTCTAGATACATTGATTCAATCAAATATTACTCAGTTTAGGAGAGTCAATACAAATAATCAAAACTAAGATTAAACTTTAATGACTTGTATTAATTTCATCCAATATGGAGGAAGGTCTAAGCCAACACATGAACTTAATACTTCACTAAAATTTAGTTATGAAGACCATAGAGAACAAACTCTATCACCACTGTTGACACCCAATTTTGACCCTCCACAATATAAATTAATCATTTCGAGCTTCTCCAATTTCAAACGATTTAAAATAATTAGTTTTATAAAATTTCCAAAAAAATACAAAAAAAATAAAAAATAATAGTATAGTTTGCGAGATTTTTAGCTTTGCACATAATTTTTAGATGATATATATGTTTTACATGATTATGTATATAGTTAGTATATTTTATGATTATTCGAAAATCGTCTCAAAAAAGATTTTATATTTTAAATATTAGGGATGGTTATACTTTTGAATTAATGAGTTTTATGAAATTCAAAATACTTTCAAGTTAATTTTAAAGTAATTATATCATTTTTTAATAATAAATGTGTATATTTTTGCAATCACGTTATTTTATAAATATTTGAAAATCATCACAAATGATTTCACATTTTTAGTTAAATATTTTATTAATTTACTTTAAGTTATAGTTATAATTTCGAGTTAATTAGTTTTGTAATTGAATTAATTAGTTTATAATTAAGTTAATTATTTTCTTTATTTTGTTAAGATTAAGAAGCTCATTAATTAATTTATATTAACTCATCTTGTTTAAATTTTAGCCGAATTCACCAATTAAATTATATTCGGCTATAATTGAAATCCATTTGACTATTATTTAAAAACAAATTTTAGTCAATTGTTTACCCAATTCAATAGGCCAATTTTGGGCCATTTCCAGACCCATACCTGAGCCCAAAACCCTTCAACACAAACACAACAGCAACCCAAGTCCATTCCAACAAAAAAAAAAAAAACCCAGCCCACCCAAGTTATTTCCAGCATACGACAACAACAACAATACCAAAACGATCCCACTTCGCTTCTTCCTCATCTTCTTCTTCTCCACGTGAAAACAGCGACAAAAAGTAAACCCAGAAATCACGGAATCATCAACAGCACCAAACCGACCCCACCCCTGCACGATTTCTTCTTCTTCCTTGCGTGTGAAACCCAGCAGCTCTATGCTGCAAATCCAACGAAAAATCCCAGAAATCCAGCGAGTTCACGCAATCGACAGCTCTCTCAGCCCTGCTCTACAACAACCGCCCATTTTGATCTTTTCCATCCGGATTTTAGGGGATTTTGATTGAATTTCCATACAACAACAACTTTTCCTTACCCTTGGGGGAAAATTTTGAATTGATTTGGTTGGGGAATTCCAATTTTGCCCCAAGTTCCTATCCGTTTTCTTCCCCCAAATCTGTCCTAATTTCTTGGCTATATATACTCTCTTATTATTCACTCTAGGGGGGGGGGGGAGAGGGAATGAATTGGAATTAGAGAAAAAAAGAAATACAGTGAACTATTAATTATACATAGTCATAGACAAATATTTAGGGAATAGATTTTGAAGTAATAGAGATTGGCAATAAGATTTCTACCCTCGTTTGATTCTTTCCCGCTCATCGAAGTTTCTCGGAGTCATAGTTTGGTGGTGGTGGAATCCTTCCCAGAATCTCGTCGTCTCAGTTTCGCTGCCCGAAAAAGGTAACCTCGCCTCCTCTTGTATTCTGTTTCAATGTAGCATGTTGTGCGAGTTCAACACTTAATACATGGTCTGTTAGTAAGAGTATTTGGTTCTTTCATGTAGCACTTGCTTTAACCCTATTTTCATGCGAGTTTTTGGACAGTAAGCGTGAGTCCAACATTTGTGAATGTTTACTTCAATATTATATGTTGGTCGTTACATTTATTAGCTCGATTTTGTATCTGTGAAGCTAGCTAATTTGCTACTTGGTGTCGATTGAAATGATTTAGCACTTATTCCATCTCAACTATGAGTTCATCAGTCGGGTTGTTTGGAATGTTCGCTGTTTGGTTCTAAAATTGCATCAGTATGATATGAAAATGCTCGCTGCCTTGGCTGTTCGCTTTGTCCCCTTCATTGTTACAGATTCTTGTTAACGTTAGCTGGAACTTGCGTCATAGGCAAATCTGACCTCTTTCTATATATACCTGAGCGTTGTCCATGTTGGTCTGTCATTTTGTGCTCTTTTGATTCCAAAACATGTTGCTATGACCGTAACTTGTTTATTCATGATTCATAGCTTCAACCTCTCATTCTTTCCATGGTAAGCTTTGCTCTTTGACCACATGAGCTTAGCATAATCTGCAAATAGTGTGAATCTATTGCCCCCCCCCCCCCCATGCTCGATTTGTTGTTCATGTTAAAAAATAGTTTAAACATTGCCTTATATTCATGTGTTTGGGTTTGGCTATAAATTTTCAATGAAAAAATTGTTTCTCCTTGAGCGTCTCGTATATGCCTCTGTCTATATTTCTTTCGATAAATTTGTTAATTAACGTTCAAAGCACTAGGTTCGGGTGAAGGTCTCGATTTACTGCTTCATGTGATTGTTAGAGTCTCAATTTAAGCATGAAAATAATTGGTCTCATTCTATCTGCACTATTTTCTCTTCATCGCTGGTTTACCTCATCATGATTGGAAAAATCACTAATTGGGTTATTATGAACCTCATTGGTTGGTTGAGAATGTGACATGTAGTCTTTATCCTTATTTGGCTTTGATTTCATGAAGTTTGATTTAGTTCTCTTTCGAAATGGCCCGTAGCAGTTAAAATAGGAGTGTTTAAATTAAAAGATTTGAATTTGGTCCTTTTGTTTCCTTCATTATTTGCTTCCTGGAAAGCATAAAGCATTGGATTGTCTTTAAAGCATATTTCTAGTTCATATTGCAGTTCATCCCCTTTACTGCTCAGCATCCATGATATAAAATAGCAAGTCCTCATCCAATCCCTTTATAGATATTTGTTTAATGAAGATAAGCATGTTTCGATAATTTTAACATTTCATATTCTCCTTTAAATACTAATTCTATCATTTATTTGTTTTACATGAAATCTATCCGAGTTCGCCATGTACTCCCATCTTTCTTCCCTTCACATTTTGAGAGGGCCATAAAGGTCCAAGATTCTTTTATCGAGTTAGCCAACTTTGATAAATTGAAGAACGAGTCTTTGGAGTTGATATACAAAAGCTGAAAATAGGATGAGAGACAGTTTGTATACATTGATATACATCGGTATACACTCATATACAGGTCAAAAACGTGAAATTACAGAGCCGAGGTGAATTACAGGTGTTTGGAAGCAAGAAATACATGAAAAAGGCTGATATACATGCCGATATACACTGATATACATCAGCTGTATACCAAAAATGGGAATTGTGTTAAACTCCAAAAACAACAACGAAATTGGCCCAAAAGGGGGCCCAAATTCAACTTCTCTCCGTTACTCTTAAATTATTTAATTGTGATTACTTATTATTAGTTGCTTAACTCTAACTTTAGAATTTTTAGTTAACTTAATTAGATTCCCCAAAAGATAAGTTATTTTATTTGTGTTGGTTTAATTTTAATATATTTCATGTTGTTGTGTTCACTTATTTTATTAATCAAATATTGGTCGAATTTAATATTTTAATTAAGTTAAATCTTTGTTCTTAAAAAAAAAAATATATATGTTTTAAGGCCGCTTTACTTGATCACATATTATTTTTAAAATTGTTTTAAGTTAAAGTATTTTCTCAAATAAACAAAAAAAATTTAAAAAAATGTTAGTCAAAACTTTTTTTTATTAATTAATAAATAAATAAATACTTACTTAGTCATTTGCTCAAAAGTTAGTCAAAACCTTATTTCTTCAATTAATTTAAAATGATCTTCATGCTTTAATGTGTTAAATTGGTTTAATTTATTTTAAAATGAACTAAATAAATTCTAATTAGTCTAGTTTTATTAATTTTCTAATCACTTGTACCTTAATTCAAATGTTTTCATTTTAGGTCTCTTCCTCTAAAAAGATAGAATAAAATGGTTCATTTCTTAATTATTTTCTCAAACTTAATCGAATAGTGTAAATTATTATATATCTTATGTTAAATTATTTTTTCTAAAAATAGTCAAATGCAATTTAGTCAAGTCACAGGTCAACCGCGTGTTAGCAGACACTTCGAATGCTTAAACCCTTCTCGAAGTGTAAATTGAACCCCGAACCCCCTTTGGTATTTCAAATGATTTTTTCTGTTTAAATCTTTGAAAATTATAAGTTTTCTTAATTCTTTAAAAAATTAAGTGGCGACTCTTTCTAAGTATTTCTCAAATTGCTTTATACTTAGAACATTTCAAAAAGTGATTTTTCTGAAGATAGAAAAATTACGGCTCGACAAAAATGGCGACTCTGCTGAGGAGTGAATTAAGTTCTAACCATAAGATTTGACTATTTGACTAATTGTATTTAAATTGCTGAGTTGTTTATTTGTGCTTAATGTGTTTAAATTGCTATAAACTGTTGCATTCATGGCATGACATACTCCGTCAAACGACATTTATTTTATTTTTTTACTCAAAGGACGATTAAGCGGGCCGCAGTCGTTCGTTAGCCAAATTGTTCTCGGGGCACCCTGATGAATGTAGTTGGCTACTGGATAGTCAACGGTCGTTAATTGTCCCAGCCCTAGTAGTCCGCTTGGGTCACCAATCCACTTTAAAGAAAACTCACTCTTAGTCATACTAGGATAGAGCAAGACCAAATCCAGAAATTTAGCGCATTGGCTTAAGATGACCCAACACCCAAGGTGTGTCGGGTCCATTAGAAGACCACCTTGAGTCCAAAGGGCCCACGGTCCGAACGGACGTTCATACTTACGTGTTTGAAGGATGTATACGCTATTTGACAAAATGTTGTGTCTTGGGTTTAGGGGGTATCTAATTATTTGTATGTTTTTGTAGATGTCCAAGCAACACTTGAGTTTCAAAATGGTCACCGAGACGCCAAACCTTCTTCGTGTGTGGTGGTACAATCTCAATGCATATCAGAGAAAAGAACTTTCCATTCACTTAGGTCACCTCCCGTCAATAATGAATCTCAAAATCTGGCCTAAGTTCATTGAGGTGGTCACTCGATTTTGGGATGACGAGAGGATGGTGTTTCGCTTCGGAGACGTTGAAATGACACCAACTGTTGAAGAAATCAGAGATTGCCTAGATAATGTCGGAATGTGCCAGAAAAGGAAAAATCATCCAGATCATCACATTTTGCTACCAGATAAGCCGACCAGCACAAAACTGAAGAACATGTTGTTACTGGTAAATGCAGACTGGCTAGACACCCCGAGTATTCCGTTTCTGAAATTCTACGAACGGTGGGGACACGAGAACTATTATAAGAATTTTCCAAATGAGTTTCTCAGTCGCAGTAGTTGGAGTCAGACTCAAACTCTAGCATTTGCCGTATGCCTCTTAGGGACAATGGTATTCCCTCAAGGCGAAGGGAATGAAATTGATACTCGGGTTGTCATGGTTACACACGCCATCTTCGAGGGTGTTGGTAAGAAAGGACAAGTCAAGAAATACTTCAACCTAGCCCCGATCATTCTGGCCGACATCTACCGATCTTTGGGTCAATGCAAAAATGGGTTCCCATTTTTTCAAGGTTGTAATATCTTGCTACAGTGGTGGATGTCTAAACATCTAGTGAAGACATACGAGACTCAGAAACAGAAATTGGCCGAACCACAAAAAGAAAGCCACCTCGACCATTACGAGTTTCATTTGAGCAACAACAGGTTCAAGATCCACAGCACTAGGGAAGCATGGGCTAAAGTCTTCCACGACATAAAAGATGGAAACGTACAATGGATGTTTCAAGGTTTCATGTCAGAAAAAATAGCTATTCAGGGGGCTAAGTGTCCTTTCCTAATTCTTCCTGGCATTAGAGGGGTACGACCTTACAATCCTAGCAGGGTAATGCGACAATTCGGCAGAAGACAGATTCTACCTTTCAAAGGAG
>JAJOOE010059262.1:0-41690 GCA_036250405.1 Solanum raphanifolium
GGACGCGATATTTGTGTGACTTAACTGTTTATGTGATATGTTGCTTTGAATGAGGACATTTTTAGCCTACTTCTTTTCGGAAATTTTCTAAAAAAATTTCCCCAATACCAAATACAAGTCACTACCAAATGTCCGACCAAAATCCCATGAGTCTTAAGTTTCTCAGCCAGAAATAAAATCTTACTATCAAATTCTGAAATATTACTCTATCATCTCAGAAAAGGAAAAATTGCTGCTAAGATGGAAAAAGGGAAAGGTATCGACATAGAGCTAACTGATGAGGATTTGAAGATGAAATTACAACGGCTCAGACAAGAGATCCAGGAAACCAGAAAAAGGAGAATAGAAGTGGAGTTTGCCACCGCAATCGTACGAACAACAAATGCGGCACTAGACGTGGAATTGGCAGCAAATATGACAAAATGTGTTATTATAGATGAAGAGACAGTTGCTGTACGGAAGAAGCGCGATGCCCTCAAAGATATAACCGTGATGCTTCAGAAGCCATGTAGAAAGCACTCTTTCTTCAGCCAAGAGGCCAACATCAGTGGTCCCGAAGACACCGGACCTGAAGCTACTGAAGAAGATACTGGGGAGGAAATTGTCTATAGGCCTCCTCTTCAGGGACGATGGAAGGAAGGAAATGAGAAAACCACCCTCGAAGCATATGAGTTTACCCCCCGTGATTAGTGCGACAATCAGAAAAAAAATGGCTTGGGTGGAGGCCCATTTTATCTTTTAGGAGCTTTATTGTCTGTTTTTCACTTTCCTTATAATCTTCAAGAAATGAATGAATGAAAATGAAACTTTCTTTGTATTCGAACTACGTAGGGCCTGAATTTTCCTTCGGAGATACGTAGGCAGCCTTTCAATGCTTGGCCCCTATCTTTTTCACAATTTTCTTTTCCCTCCTCTTTTATTCTACAATGAAACATTGAGTTCAAATCAACAAATGCCCAGAGATACAACAAGAAGACCTTAGCTCAACGCAATTTAACCTTTATGAGTCACCAACCTCAACATAAAAATGAGCAAATTCCTGCTTGTTCAAAAGTCAGTCCCCATTATTCGTAGGTTAGCATGTTCTCAAACAAAGCAACTTTTATGTGTTTATCTGCTTTCTATGTGATATTTTGCATTATTTGGGCTGAATCAAAACTAACAGATTTGCCTTTAAGTTGTTTTTCTCAACAGGTAGTTAGAACTGGTCTGTGTCGATAAGCTGGCTGATCATCCTTATTTTACTAGATCTAAAGGTCGTACAGATTCCTTCCCCAATCAAAGTTCACAAAAGGGAAAAGCAGCAATTGGTGATAACAACGAAGAAACCAGCCTTACTGATGTCGTGGTGGCTCAGCCCGCCCTTGCTGATCAGAATGAATTGATCCTGCAGTTGATGCAACAAATTGCTGAGATGAGGGTCGAGATGCAGAGAAAACAAGATTTGCCTCCTCTGATTTTTGCTGTCAACGCTCAACCAGACGGAAGACCTTCATCTCAAATTCCCCCTCCTAACGTGGAACAAGCTCAGAACCCACCTTTTAAGTCCTGCTCGTAATCCCTCCATCGTTGACCTTACCACCCAAAACCCCCATTACGCCTCAGCCTCTTACCAAACACCACCCCCTCCTCAAAATACCAACCCCCAAGCACCACTCCCTTCCCCCAATGCAAACCACCAAACTGGCCTACCCCCTTAAAGCCAAAATATTAACCGCCCGCACATTTTCCTCCATTACCAAAATCAACATACCAACCCCTAGACTTTCCCTCAAAATTACCAAGCCACTCAAAATGCCCAAAGTCCCTCCATTGCTCCACCCCTACCTCAGAAAACCACCTTCCAAATCCCAGTCCCCAATGAGCCTTACGCCAATTGTTCTGAGCTCGACCACTATGAGGAAAGGAAGAGAGAGTGGAGGTCAAAGGAAGATACCGTCAAGATAGATATGAAAGAGGAAATTAGAAAAGCCATGAAGGAGTTGAACTGCATTCCTGAGGTCGCCGAGTTGAACTACGAAGACCTGTGCATTCATCCGAATTTGGACCTCCCGGAAGGGTTCAAGGTGCCAAAATTCGACATCTTCGGAGGAACGGGGGACCCCTTAGCACACCTGAGGGCCTACTGTGACCAACTTGTAGGAGTTGGGAGAGACGAAGCTTTGTTAATGCGGCTTTTTAGCCGAAGTTTGAGCGGAGAGGCTTTAGAATGGTTTACGTCTCATGAAACGAGACAATGGTCTAGCTGGAACGCTCTGGCTAAGGACTTCATCGAACGATTCGCCTACAATGTGGAGATCATTCCTGATCGTTACTCCTTGGAGAAGATGAAGCAGAAGCCGATCGAAAGTTACAGAGAATTTGCATATAGATGGCGAAATGAGGCAGCTAGAGTTAAACCTCATATGTCAGAAAAGGAAATCGTCGAAGTGTTTGTGCGGGTGCAAGAGCCCGAATATTATGACAGAATCATGTTGCTCGTCGGAGCGAAATTTGCTGAGATAGTCAAGGTAGGTGAGACTATCGAAGATGGATTGAGAACCGGGAAGATTGCCCGTATTGCCGCCTCTCCCGGATCCTCGGGCTTGTTGAAGAAGAAAAGAGAAGATGTGTCATCTATCTCTTATAAGGGGAAGAAGACCCCAAGGAAATCCTCATCATACCAAGATCGTTCTCGACCTTCACAGAATTCATACTCGGCTTGTTATACACAGACTGATTACCAGAACACCCCTCCCCCCAGTTACCAAAATACTCCTCCTCCCAGTTATCAAAATACTCCCCCTCCTAACTACCAAACTCCCCCTACTATCTACCAAACTCCCCCTCCAGTTTATCAAACTCTATCTCATCACTACCGAAATGCCGCCCCCAATTGTTCCAACATTCAGACAATTTACCAAACACCTCCTCCAATGTATCAAACCCCAGCTCCACTTTACCAAAATACCCCCTCGAACTACCAAGCTCCACAACCAAACTACCAAACCAACTCATATCCCAGATATCAAGCCCCCCGTTTGAATGCTCCAAATTATCGCCAAATGCCTTCCCCTCAACAAGGCAATACGATCCCTCCCGTCCCAGATTTGAGAAGAAGCCTGCTAGAATTTTCACTCCGCTTATTGAAAGCCGAACAAAGTTGTTCGAGCGATTAACTGCGGCAGGATATATCCATCCAGTGGGGCCCAAACCGGTTGACACTAGCTCAAAGTTTTACAGACCTGATCAGAAGTGCGCGTATCACTCCAACAATGTTGGACATGATATTGAGGACTATATCAACCTGAAGCATAAGATCCAAGACCTAATTGACCAGAATATGGTCTCTCTTCAGACGGTCGCGCCCAATGTTAATAGTAATCCTTTGCCAAATCATGGAGGCGCCATTATCAATATGATAGAGACAGATGATGACTGGTGCGTGATGAAGGCGATAGTTTCGATTGCTCCTAACGAACTGGAAAGGGCTGTAGCTTCGTTGAGCATTATAGAGAAGAAAGAATTTGTGATTCTGACACCCGAGAAGGCTGTTGCCTTGGTGCCACGAGAGACTCTTACCCAACTAAAGTTTGTGATTGAAACGGCTATTACCCATGGTATGACCAGATCCGGCAGGTGCTACACACCGGAAGAGTTGGCTTAAGGAGGGCAGAAGAAGGACCAAGCAAAAAGGCCGATCAGTGAAGCCGAAGCTGAGGAGTTCTGGAGAAAAATGCAACCGAAAGATTATTTGATTGTGAAGCATCTAGAGAAGACGCCGACTCAGATTTCCGTGTGGGCTTTATTGATGAGTTCGCAGTTGCATAGACAGGCTTTGATGAGAACTTTGGATGACACTTATGTGTCTGTGGGTACTAATAGTGACAATCTAGTAGCCATGATAAACCAGGTCATTCGGGGAAATCGAATCAGCTTTTGTGATGAAGAGTTGCCCTTTGAAGGAAGGATGCACAACAAAGCTCTGCACGTCACCATCAAATGCAGGGAAAAAGTTATAAATCGTGTTTTGGTCGACGATGGGTCCGGTCTCAACATCTGCCCGCTTTCGACTCTCAAGCAGCTGAAATTCGACTTGGGAAAGGTTCAACAAAACCAGGTCAATATAAGAGCCTTCGATGGAGTGCAGAGAGACATGATAGGGGCAGTAAATTTGGATATCCAGATGGGACCTGCAGAATTCAATGTGGAGTTTCAGGTGTTGGACATCAATACCAGCTACAACTTGCTTCTTGGAAGATCGTTTATCCACATGGCTGGGGCTGTGCCTTCTACCCTTCACCAACTGATGAAATTTGTTTGGAAGGACCAGGAATTGGTCATTCATGGTGAAGGGAGTCATTATGATGGTTATACGCCAATGGTTCACGAGGTTTCCCGAGGTTGTGATTTCTACACGGTGGAGCTGGTAAATGCCACCGATGATGATTTGGCTCCGCAGCCTCGTATGTCTTCTGTGTATAAGATGATTGCTATTTTCATGCTCCAGAACGGTATCGAACCAGGTTTTGGATTGGGGAAGCATTTCCAAGGAATCGTCGAGCCTATCCAAATTCCCGCCAAAAGAGCAAAGTTTGGTTTGGGTTATGTCCCAACAGATGACGCAGCAGAGATGAAAAACAAGAATGTTGATCAAGCATTGGCCAGGCCAATTCCTCATTTGTACCAGTCATTTCCGGTACGAGAAAATATCAGCGATGGTCGTCTCGGGGAAGGAATCTGGGGCCTTATTGAGGAGATCGATGCGGTCATCGAAGAAGAGGCTGGAACATCAGGCATCCGTGATGCAGAACCTGATGAGCAATTGCAGAACTGGACCTCCACACCACTCCTGATTTCCCGCTCATCTGGGTAGAAAGGACATGTGTTTTTGTTTATTTTTAAAATCGGTGGTAGTTCGGAAGAGGCCCGAGACCCACCCTTTATGCAATTGTTACTTGTTTGAAGCTTTTAAATTCCCTTGTGATGTTTTAAAAGGAAAAATGGCTCTAGGCCATGGCCAAAGTTTTTGCTTGTCTTTCAATTTAAATTAAAGCCTCCTTTATCAAAAAATTGTTTATTTATCTGTTTATATTTTACTTTTCTAACTTTGTCTATTTATAATTTCAGTAATAATAATTTAAAACCTGCCAATGTCATGTCATGTCATGAGCCGAATGAACAAAATGAGGCAGGTGAGGATGAATGCAAGGAATACGGAGAAGAAAATGAGGTACCCGAACATGTTGCCAAAGAATTTCGACAATTCGAGAATCAACACAAGCCAAATCTTGAAGAAACTGAAACTGTGAATCTCGGTGATGAGGAATGCGTCAAAGAAGTCAGAATCAGTGTCCATCTGACTGAAGCCCAAAGAAGAGACCTGGTTCATTTGCTCAGGGAATACATTGATGTATTTGCCTGGTCTTATAAAGACATGCCAGGGCTGAGCACGAATATGGTGTCCCACAAGTTGCCAATCAATCCAGATTTCACCCCAGTAAAACAAAAGACTCGGAAATTCAAGCCTGATTTAAGTTTGAAGATCAAAGAGGAGATTACGAAGCAGATCGAGTCTCAAGTAGTGGAAGTGACGCAATATCCGACTTGGTTAGCCAATGTTGTTCCGGTCGCCAAGAAAGATGGAAAAATCAGAATTTGTGTTCACTACAGAGATCTCAACAAAGCTAGCCCGAAAGATAATTTTCCATTGCTAAACATTCACATCCTCATTGATAACTGCGCTAAGCATGAGATGCAGTCATTTGTGGATTGTTATGCGGGTTACCACCAGATCCTGATGGACGAAGAAGATGCAAAAAAGACAGCTTTCATCACGCCTTGGGGTGTATATCATTATCGGGTGATGCCTTTTGATCTCAAGAATGCCGGTGCTACTTATATGAGGGCCATGACAACCATCTTTCACGATATGATTCACAAAGAGATCGAAGTGTATGTAGATGATGTCATAATCAAGTCCCTCGAGAGTTCGGATCACTTGACTCACTTGAGGAAATTCTTTGATCGTCTACGCCGATACAATTTGAAGTTAAATCCCGCCAAATGTGCTTTTGGAGTACCAGCTGGTAAGTTGTTGGGATTTGTAGTCAGCAGGAGGGGCATTGAGCTTGACCCATCCAAAATCAAAGCAATTCAAGAGTTACCTCCTCCGAAGACCAAGAAAGAGGTGATGAGTTTTTTGGGAAGGTTGAACTACATCAGCCGGTTCATAGCCCAATCCACCGTGGTGTGTGAGCCTATCTTTAAGTTATTAAAAAAAGATGCCTCGAACAAGTGGACCGGATAATGTCAAACTGCTTTTGATGCCATCAAGAACTATTTGTCCAATCCACCGATGTTGGTCCCTCCGCGAGAAGGGATTCCATTATTGCTATATTTGTCGGTCTCAGATAATGCATTGGGATGCGTGCTTGGTCAACATGATGAGACTGGGAAGAAGAAGCGAGCCATCTATTATTTGAGCAAGAAATTCACTCCATATGAGGCCCGTTACACTCTTTTAGAGAGAACATGTTGTGCTTTGACTTGGATTGCTCAGAAGTTAAGGCATTATTTGTCTTCTTATACCACATACCCTATTTCCAGAATGGACCCGTTGAAATATATTTTCCAGAAAGCAATGCCGACCGGGAAGTTGGCTAAATGGCAAATGTTGTTAAGTGAGTTTGATCTTGTATATGTGACTCAGAAGGCGATAAAAGTACAGGCCTTAGCTGATCATCTTGCAGAGAATCCGGTTGATAAAGAGTATGAACCACTCAACACTTATTTTCCCGATGAAGAAGTTGCATTCGTGGGTGAAGATATTTCTGAAGTGTACCTAGGTTGGAGAGTATTCTTTGATGGAGCGGCAAATCACCAAGGGAAAGGTATCGGAGCAGTCTTAGTATCAGAATCTGGTCAGTACTATCCTATGGCAGCTAAACTCTGATTTAATTGCACGAACAACATGGCGGAATACGAAGCTTGTATCCTCGGTTTGAAGATGGCCATCGACATGAATGTTCATGAGCTGTTGGTTATTGGAGATTCAGATTTGCTGATTCACCAAGTTCAAGGAGAATGGGCTATGAAAAACCCGAAGATCACACCGTATGTACAGTATGTACAGAAGTTGTGTAAGAGATTTCGCAAGATCGAATTCAAACACACTCCCAGGACGCAGAATGAGTTGGCTGATGCCCTTGCCACCATCGCATCAATGATTAAACATCCAGATACAAGTTATATTGATCCCGTGGATATAGAGTTAAATGAGCAGCTTGTTCATTGTTCACATGGTGAAGCGGAACCAGATGGTTTACCTTGGTATTTTGATATCAAGAAGTATTTGGAAGCCGGGACTTATCCAGAGAATGCAACATTCAACCAGAAAAAGTCGATACGCCGTATGGCCCTCAATTTCTTTGCAAGTGGGGAAATCCTTTATAGGAGGACTCCAGATTTGGGTTTTCTCAGGTGTGTTGATGCTAGTGAAGCTGCAAAGCTTCTGGAACAGATACATGCGGGAGTTTGTGGTACCCACATGAATGGGCTCACTTTGGCCAGGAAGATCCTTCGAGCCGGTTACTTTTGGATGACTATGGAACATGACTATTGCAAGTTTGTGCAAAAGTGTCATAAATGTCAAGTGCATGGAGATTTGATTCGGGTGCCGCCTCATGAACTCAATGCTATGAGTTCACCTTGGCCATTTGTAGCTTGGGCATGGATGTCATTGGTCCAATAGAGCCAACCGCCTCTAACGGACACAGATTCATTTTGGTTGCTATTGACTACTTCACCAAGTGGGTGGAAGCAGCTTCGTACAAGTCGGTAACCAAGAAAGTTGTAGCTGATTTTGTTCGCAACAATTTGATATGTAGGTTTGGAGGGCCAGAATCCATCATCACCAATAATGGAGCGAATCTCAATAGTCATTTGATGAGAGAAATATGTGAACAATTCAAGATTACTCACCGGAACTCAACCGCCTATCGTCTCCAAATGAATGGAGCAGTAGAAGCTGCCAACAAAAACATAAAGAAGATTTTGAGGAAAATGATTGATAATCGCAGAGGATGGCATGAGATGTTGCCATATGCTTTGTTGGGTTATCGAACGACTGTCAGAACATCAGTTGGAGCTACTCCATATTTGCTAGTATATGGAACAGAAGCAGTTATACCTGCAGAAGTTGAAATACATTCGTTGAGAATCATCCAAGAAGCTGAATTGAGTGATGTTGAATGGGTTCGCAAATGGATTGATCAGTTAGCAATGATTGATGAGAAGAGAATGGTTGTTGTTTGTCATGGTCAACTATATCAACATAGAATGATTCGTGCTTACCACAAGAAAGTAAGAGCCAGAATGTTTGAGATTGGTCAGTTGGTTCTCAAACGTATTTTCCCTTACCAGGATGAATATAAAGGGAAATTTGCGCTAAATTGGCAAGGACCCTACATGGTTCGCAAAGTGTTATCCGGAGGTGCCTTAGTCCTGTCGGAGATGGATGGCACCGAATGGCCAAAACCCATCAACTCAGATGCTGTCAAGAGATACTATGTGTGAAGTTTCAGTTTGTATTTCTGTCATTCCCTTGTAACCGCTTTTATTTGCTTGTAATCGCGTCATTTTAAATTTTATCCCTCTTGTAATGAACTACGTCTGACCTGAATTCTCAAGAAGGAGATACGTAGGCGGCCTATGTCGGCTTTGGTCACCCCTTCATATATTTTCAATATTTCCCTTTTGTATTTGAACTACGTTCGACCTGAATTCTTAAGAATGAGATACGTAGGCAGCCTATGTCGGCCTCGGTCAGTTCCTTATTTAATTTTTTTATTTTATTAATCCTCGAGAAGGGGAACTACGTTTGACCTGATTCTTGCCTCAACGGGATACGTAGGTGCCACAATGGCTCGGTCATATCTCCCGTAAGATTTCTATTTTCCTCTACAATAGAAACTGGGGCAGAATTTTTGGGAATGACTCAAAAATTCTCAAGGGGAAGATATCTCCAACATAGTTAAGACTGAAGTTACATTGAGAATTGTAACTGGGATAGAATTTTTGAGAGGATCTAAAAAATTCCATAGTTTGTTTATCAACAGTTAAAGACACGTTAAGACAGTTAACTGGGACATAAATTTTTGAGGAGGACCTCAAAAAATTTCAATAAGGTTCATCAGGAGTTTGGAATGACTTTGAATACTTCCCAACAAGTAATCGGGCAGACTGCAAGGCATCAACTTCAAATACGTTCATTGAAGCTTGACGTAACATGACACTTGGCAGTGACCTTTTCCAAACATTACTTTTGAAAATCCATTTTCCCTAAAAATCTTTCTTTCTTGTTTCAATTATTTTGCATAAAAATATTTTGTCTTATCTGTCGAGAGGCGGGAGATCGGAGAAATCAACCGAAAATAGCAAGACAAGGAGCAGACAACCGAAGAGATCGACACAGATTAGTTCATTTTTTTTTAAACTAACAATCTTTCTGTGGATGTAGGCCTATAGGTTTACCTCAAAATCAGTATATTCCACCATTCAATGAATATGGAGAAATCAAAAAGGCGAAGAGCTCCCCGAAATTGATAATTTTTCTGTGGATGCCGAAAATATTTTATGCTTCTTATATCAAAGATTTGGGAATATGAGCAGCATTATTCCTTTCAAATTCTCAGTAAGGCGGGGTCCATAGCGAATATGCAATTATGTTCGAAAATGGAACAAAGAAAAACCTCGAAGAAAGAAATTTTACTTATTTTCCAGCAACTAAAGAAACATGGAGGACATTACCTGCATCATATTATCGGACATGATAATATTACCACCCGGAGAGTTATTTATGTCGTATTGTCGAATGAGATGATACTATTCTCTGAGGGTCATTTTTATTATTATTGTCAAAAAGACAATGCCGCCACCATAAGATACCTATAAGATCACCTACATTGTTTGGTGAAGCATTACCTTCGTTCGGTACCAGGGATGGCTTCATTAGAAGAGAAGAAAGCCATGCATAGCAAGAAAAAGATTCATGCATTGCGGGAAAATTCATGCATCGCGGGAAAGAGATTCATAGATAGCAAGAAAAAGAAGTCATGCATAGCAAGAGAAAGGGTCATGCATTGCAAGGGAAAAATTCGTGCATTGCGGGAAAATATTTATGCATTGCAAGAGGAAGAAGTCATGCATTGCAAGAGAAGAAAATCATGCATCATCAGAGAAGGAAATCATGCATAGTGAGAAAAGAGATTCATGCATTGCAAGAGAAGATTCATGCATCGCGTGAAAGAGATTCATGCATTGCAAGAGAAGATTCATGCATTGCAAGAAACGATTCATGCATCGCGAGTAAAAAAAAAAAAGTCATGCATTGCGAGAGAAAATTCATGCATCGCGAAAGAAAAGTTATGCATTGCGAGAGAAGAAACTCATGCATTGCGGGAAAGAGATTTACGTATAGCAAGAAGAAAAAGTCATGCATTGCGAGAGAAGAAATTCATGCATCGCGGGAAAGAGATTTATGTATAGCAATAAGAAAAGATCATGCATTGCGAAACAAGAAATTCATGCATCGCGGAAAAGAAGCTATGCATCGCAGAAAAGAGTCATGCATCGCAACAGAAAAGAGTTATGCATCATAAGAGAAAGATTTACCCATCACAAGAAGATCAATATTATTAACTACATCATTTTTCTTTGCCAAAAACGACATCAAAAGAACTATCAACATATTACATCAGCCTATTTTATTACTTTGACATCAAAGGAAGAGTACATTGAAGATTATATTGCAAATATGAGACACAAGCTTTATTTGCTTCACGTCAAACCCAATAGAATTGACGTCAAATGTTCAAGGAGAACAATTAAGTGTCAACATGGTAAAAGACACTATCTCCCATTTGAATTACATTTTTTATGCTAATGAGTTTTATCTCAGTCTTTGTCGAGAGCATCTGAAAGGATGAATTCTCCGAAAACAAACCACAGGTGCGGACGACATCAAAAAGGACGCAGCACAATGTGGAACTTTTTCTTAGCAGCGAACTGGGACGTAGTCCGAAGAGGAATGTCAAACTCTTAGGACGCAAGATGAGGAGCAACCTCCACCACAATTAAACCACACCCCTATCAGAAGGCATGTGGGTTCTCTTTAAGTTTATCAATTTTAGTTTCATATTCGGAAAATTTAGGCTTTCACCGGAGGCATCTTTCCAATCTGAGTGACAATGCACCAAGAGCTTTGAAAATTATGTCTGTGTAAGTTCTTAATTATGGGTGTGAAGCGCGTCACATTCATGGCTAAGAGGTTGCAAGCCTCTTTTTCATACTCGACTTACTTTGTCGCTCTTTCGAAACCAAAGGTTATCTTGCATAATAGATCTCCTTTTCAACTGATTGAGTCGAACTACAAACAGCCTGATTCCCTAGGTTGAGGAATATGTAGGCAGAATCGATGTTGAAACATGGCTGTATTCCAACATTCGCCCTTAAATTTTATTCTCAAGCATTCCGGTCCCTTCATAATTCGATATCTGGATGACTTTTGAATTCTTTCGTTGTTGTCACTAGGGTATTCGTGGTAGTCCATGGGGAGATATGTTAGATAGCCATTGTAGAGGTGCACATGCTCACTTGTATGTAGGTACAGCTTGGGCGGAGGCTAAGACATTGGATTATAAGTTCACATGTATGATTCTCTTATGTCATTAGCCCGCCTCAAATTTATTTGATGTGGGATCTACTTTTTCATATCTCTCTGTGTATTTTTCTTAGTGTAAGCATATGAGGTTGGAGCCTTTTGCAATGCAATTACGTGTGTTTACCCTCGCGGGTTAGTCTTTAGTAGTGGATCAAGTATTTTGGTCTTGTTTGGTGACTGTCCAAATGCACGACACCTAGGTTTACCTCATATTGCTTGATACGTTAGACTTTAATGTAATTCTGGAAATGGACTAGTTATTCCCCTTCTTCTCAATCTTAGATTGTTTTTCTAAGACCGTATCCTTAGTCATGCCTAGTATTCCCCCAGCGGTTTTGTATGCCTCTTGTAATCACATATTGTTTGGAGTTATCTTATTTATTCAGGTTCGAATGTTAGTGCTAAGCAGTTATGTGTGGGATATGAGTAGGGAGTTCCTCAAGTTTAGTTGGTTCCTGTCTATGAGTTTTTGGTTGTGTTTCCTACTAAACTTTATGTCCAACCCCAAGAGCGTGATATTGATTTTCCTATTGACCTTTTCGGGCACTCGTCCTATTTTTTTCTAGCTTATTGGATGGCCCCATAGAGCTCTAGGAGCTCAGTGTTCAGATTGAGGACCTATCAGGCAAGGAATTCATTCAACCTAGTTTATCGCCTTGGGGTGTCCCCATTATATTTTTTGGAGACGGATGGATATATGCAGATGTGTATTAACTACACGCAGTTGAATAAGGTGATGGTGAAGAACTATTACCCCATGCCTCGTATTGATGATATATTTGACCTGCTTCCAATACATTCCATCTCTGAACATCTACTATATATTATGCGGTAAAAGCAAGTCTAACTACTTAATTAAAAGAAAACCTAGTCTACCTAGGCGTCAAGCAACAGATGATGGACCTTGATCATGAATTTACTCCACGAAAACAACCTTAGGTGATCGAGCATTGGAAAATCTTTAGCCTTCTTCCTTACTTGCGCTCTAGTCCCCCCCCCCCTCATTGCCCCCTTACCCCGAGTGCTTCGGAGGATTTTTGGAGCAACCCTCATCTATTTTCTCCTTGAAAAGTGGGATAAACATAAGAGACGACGCATTATTAGGTTGCCAAATTTTTGACATCCCGCTATAGCAGTGCCGCCATAGCGATAGGCCTCCCTCTATAGCAGTACCGCCATAGCGGTAAGCCTCCCTCTATAGCAGTGCCGCCATAACGGTAAGCCTCATGCTATGGCAAGCTGAGGTCAACATGGCAAAAATTCGATCTAACACAAAAATCACTTTATGCTTAAATTTTAAAAGTTCATGCACCCCACTTCTAGAATTTTGGAACATCGAACGAGATCCCCTTTAGTAACAACAGATCGCGTTGTTACATTTTGATCTACTTTTGGGAGTTGTACTCTTTTCCTGTAGCTCTGTATATGTGAATACCATATTTTGGGTTTGGTTCTCAATTTTATTGTATATTTATGGGCTGTTGTTATTATCTTCCATTGTTTCCTTTAAATTATATCATGTATCACTTATTAATTGTTGTTTCTACCTCGTGTGCATGTTATTTGTCATTTCGGGTTACAAGTTTTCTTACCTATAGTTAGATTATAGTAGATGTCATCATGACTCGAGTATTCGGATCATGACAAGAGATTTCAATATAGTTTTTTTTTTTCATTTTTAGATGGATTACATTTCCCACAAATTTATCACATAACCAAAAGTACTAACAAAAAATCTGGACTTCTTTTTTTGGAATAGTACTAAATCTTGTATTTGTAGTCAAATGTCACCTAGAGTGATATAATATGAGCTAAAGTAGCCTAATTGCTGATCATGAAAATTAATAAGTATAACTTTAAAATTCAAAATATTCAATGTTATGTTATTGTCTAGTCAGAATGATACCAATTCATCTCAAGTTTACAAATATATATAAAGAAAACTCTTTTACATACATGTAAAGAACAATCAATCATTTTGTAGGTTGTGCTTTTTGAGTAATATCTAATTTTTTGAAAATTAATATTATTTCGAGATAAAAAACTTGCTTATGGAATAAACTTAATTCTCCAATGTACATTCAATTTGGTAAATTAATTGATAAAGCAGACTGATGCATAAAAAATCAAAATTTGGTTTCAATAGTGCACTTCAAAATGTGCACACCTGTAACTAATTTTGAGCCCAATTAAGAATTATACCTTTTATGAACACATGTAACTAATAAACATATATACATAATCTCAACATTTTTTTGCCTCACCTCATTCTTTCTCAAACTTGAGTGAGTGTTGTAGTTTTTCTAAGTCTAAATGCCGGAAAAGACAAGAGTGAAAAGGAAAAGGAATAACGGTCTCCTTCCCATCATCAATAAATACTTTGTCCAGTGGTTGACTAATAATTTCATACCAAGTAAGAGTTAACATTTGTCTCGCTTGGTCCATCCTTTGGGAGTATGAAGCCACATAGGCATTTTTTTGCCTCACCTCTTTCTTTCTCAAACTTGAGTCGGTGTTGTAGTTTTTCTAAGTCCACAAGAAGTGAAAGAGAAGAGGGAAAAGGAAAAGGTAGAAAAAATAAATTGGAAGAAGATTTTTTTCTTAAATCTAAACCATTAGTTTTACTTCAATTTTTTTATAGATATTTTGAGGCATTTGTTCTTCTTCTTCTTCAGAGAAGTTCTTTTTATAAAATGTAGAATATCTTTTTTCCATTCATTAAATCAAATATTCTTGTTGTTTTTGTTCTTCATTTTTACAACATGAAGCAATTGAGAGATGATGTATATGATACACCACCATTTAAGCTATCAGTTTGTTCTTCCCATGGAGAATTATAAGTTCTATGTCCTCTTACTGATTTTTATGTGTCTTGTAATTTTTATGTACATGATTATCCAAAGTTTTTGCTTTTTTCCCAAACTAAGAATTGGTTTGATGGATGAGAATGTAACTTAACCACTACTTGCATTTAAGAACACTTAATACATAAAGAGCCCCTTTAAATTAAATTTTGTTTAAATACTCAAACTATAATTATACCCATTGAGCGGAGTAAGCTTTCAAACCTCAAACATGCTGCAATCGAGATTGATGTGTATAAATATTGACAAATTTTTTTTATGTTGTGAACTTAGCTAACTAATGATATTTTGCGAATGCGAACAAAAGTCCTTCAAAATTCTTAACATGTTATCATGTGTTTAGATGATCAATTGTAACAGATGGTATATCGAGTGTCCGCATAAACTTTACTGCCAAATTTTATTTTAAGCCTAACATATTTGTGACTATCAAAAATATTCCACTTTCTATGTTCAACAGCTAACTTTGTAGTAACTCTACTTACCAAGATTTAGTCATGTGTGAAATTATCACTTGTCTTAACTAAAATTTGAGCTCTGATATTTCATATTTTCATGCACTTTAGTTCTTGTTAAACCGCACAATTGATTTTGCAGCAATGTATTTGAATGGCTACTTATGGCTATGGTTCTGATGTATTTGTTTTTTTTCTATATCTTGGATAAATTATGTATGATAGTAGTAGATGTAGTTGATGTGTTTTCTTATTTGAGGGAAGTTAGGGAGAGATTTCCAAACCAAATGGAGAAGTATGAAACGTTCATTGATATTATGAAAAATGTTAAGTCTTGAAAGTTTGCAACTAAGATTTTCCTATTGTCATGATTCTCATTACTTTGTTTTCTTATTTGGGGATTTATGTAGATCTATGTTTTTGAACATTTATCACAGAATTGATAATGTTGGTGTCATAGCAAAACTGAAAGAATTGCTTAAAGGGCATCCTAGTTTGATCATTGAATTTAATGCTTCTGTGCCTAATGGCTATGATAAAATCCCCAATGATGAAGACCAAGTTCCTCTGAAGAAAACCATTTATAAGGAACAAATACTAAAAAGGTGAATTGCTTTATAGAAAGGAGAATGTCTTTTTTTTCTTTCCTTTTTTCCGACTTTTGTAGCAAAACTTGTTGTTTGTTTTGTCCCATTTTTGCAGCATGGCACAATTATAATGTGTTAAGATGCTCAACATATTATGATTTTTTTAGATTCTCAATTGTAACAAATGGTATATTGACTGTCCACATAAAATTTACTAGCAAATTTACTATTAACCCTTCCATGTTTGTGACTGTCTAAAATATTCCACTTCCTATTTCCAAAAACTACATTTGTAGTAACTATAGTTACCAAGATTTAGTCACATGTGAAGTTATCACTTGGCTTTACTAGTATTTGAGCTTTGATTTCACATATTTCACATACATTATTGATCGTTAGACGCTGGATTTTGCAGCAATGTACTTGACGAGCTACTTATGGCTATGGTTCTGATGCTTTTTTTTTCTATCTCTTGGATAAATTAGGTATGACAGTCGTATGGATGTAGTTGATGCGTTGTCTAATGTGATGGAAGTTAGGGAAAAAATTTCAAACCAAATGGAGAAGTATGAAATGTTCATTGATATTATGAAACACTTTAAGGCTCAAAGGTTTTCCACTAAAATTTTCCTAATGTTATGATTCTCATTATTTTCTTTTAAAATTTGTTAATTTACGTAGGACTAAGTGTTTGTAAATTTCTCACATAATTGATATTATTGGTGTCATAGAAAAAGTAAATGATTGTTTAAATTGTATCCTAGTTTGATCTTTGGATTTAATGCTTTCGTGCCTAATTACCTTGTAAACATTTTCAATCATGAAGACCAGGCTCCTCCAAAGAAAAGCACTTATAAGGAACAAGCACTCAACAGGTGAGCTTGTTTATAGAATAGAGAATGTCCTTTTTTCCCTTTGTTTTGTTTTTTTATAGGAAAATTGTTGTGGGTTTTGTCCTATTTTTGCAGCATGGAACGTTTGAGAGAGGATATATATGATCCACCACCATTTAAACGGCCATTTCGTTCTTCACATGGAAAATTGTAAGCTCTAGGTCCTCTACTATTTTCTATATGTTTGGTGATTTTTTATGATTTGATTTTTGCCCAAACTAATAATTGGTTTAAAGTGGAAGAGAGTGTAACTAAACCACTATTTGCATTTAAGAACATTAAAAGTTGATCTATTAAATCAATAGCCCAGTTAAATTAAAATTTATTTAGATACTCGAATTATAATTTGATCCAATTATATTGAGCACATAGACATATGATAAAGTGTTTTATTGGACACTTGTAGTTGAAATTTTAGGAAGCTTATTGCTCTATTTTCTGGTGTGAAATACATAGATATATTTATAACTTAAAATGTGTCTCAAACCCTCTCAACCCTCTGATCACTTTGTTTAGAATCGTCAAACTAAGATATAACTCTATTCTCCTTGCTTCATTTTACGCTTTAGAACAATTTCATGCTAAGAATTGATAGAGTAGAATAAAGGTTTGGATCGATATAAGAATTTTTAGATAAATGCTTTGATAGTCGAAATACCCAAACAATGCCGCTTCCCCTTTCGTTTACAATGCTACTACAACATTCTGGACGTAAGAATCACAAGTAATAGGGTCGAATATTGTTCCGAAATGGTAGGGGGAATGAAAGGATTGTTCTTAATGATACAATTACACTTGAGAATGATTTAGGACTTGAAATTACTAGATTTTTGCTTTTAAAGTAAGGTAGCATTTTAGCAACAGTGACATGGAAAAAGAATTGGAACAAGAAACTTTTGGTCCAAGGGGCATCATTGACGCACTCCCTAGAGTTCTGGAAGATAAACGTCTCTATTCTGACCTTGCATCTCGCTATAGCGGGATACATCCCGCTATGGAGTTATCTACTATGGCACTCTGCATAAGTGCCATAGCACCCCTTCCCGGTATAGCGCCACCTCGACCGCTATAGGGAGAAGGAAATAGTACTGCAACCTCCCAAGCTGCCGCAAAACCAGATTTTTCTTAATGCGTCCACACCTAAGATGATTCTATGATTTCCTAATTGATGAGTCGGGGATTTCGACTCATTTAGAGCTTAATAATCAGAGTTTTAATTTCCTCAATGCCTATTTATGCTCTAAAATGATGTTAAAATGCTAATTTGCAGCAATGAAGGAAAAAGAGCAAGTTAAGGACATTACCGGGCAAAAAAGAGCGAAAAAGCTAAAAAAAGTTGAAGAAAAGCGAAGTTGATGCTCTCCAAAGGCACTCGGCGAGTCGTCAAGTGGTTCTTCAGCTTGCCAAATCTTGCAGCAGGCAAACCCAAGACAAAGCCAACTCAGCAAGGAGATTGGAGTTTCGGCGACGCGACGAATGGATCGGCAATGGAAGTTTTGATCGCCTAAAGTCATAGAAGGGAAGTGTGGAAAAGCCAAGCCAAGAAGGGGATGGAAAGTAGCACTCGGTGAGTAGCCGACCTAGTCAGCGAAGCTCGACTTATTCCGTCAAGTGGTTCCGAAGCTGAAAATCTGGGAACGTACAAATGTAATTTTCAAAAGAGGAAGAAGAAGTTCTAAAGTTTTTGAGAGTTCCCACATTGTCCAGTTCTGGGTTTTTGATCTCTAACATTGTTCTTTAAGTTTTTGAGTAGAGAATAAGGGTTTAATTGATTTTGAACTCAATTTGAGCATTTTGAAGACTTGTGGATTGTTACTCAAGCTAATGGAAAACATAGTTGGTAACTATTTCTTGCTCTTTATTATGTGTAGCTAAAACCCCATTCTTTGGGGGTGTGATTATGAGATTGAATGTTTCAATTAGCTTATGGTGTTAGTATTTACTGATTTTATTGTTGATTTGAAGTGGGTTCAATTAGTAATTGAGTTTTAATTGATGAATTGTAGTTACAAATACAGTTATAGTTTAGCATTCGAAGCTAGCTTGAGAAAGAGGTTTTAGAATTAAAACTATTAATTGATGATTGTAGTGATTGGTTATTGTGGACTTAGCTTGAGAAAGTGGGTCTGAATTCTATCTTACTAATCTTTCTTAAAAAAGCAGATTGATTGAGGTTTTGGGATGTTTATATGTGTTATGCTGGTCGAGGTTCGAGAGAACTCGCTTGATTCGCGATAGTTGATTGATAAATTGCTATTGCACTTAAATCCTAGCCTACCCACTAAGATTCAGCGACTTTTAGTAAATAATAATCACCCGTATAGCGAAATAGGCGTCCAATTTATCACTTCCCCAAGGCCTCTCTTCTTGATTACTCCCATTTGTTCTTACTTGTTAATTGTTCACTACAATGTCCCCAATTGACATTAATTGTCAAACCCCTGCCATTTACTTCAATTGTTTCGAAAATGTCTACTTCTACAAACGATTGGAACACTCATTTCACTTCGTAATCGAATTCTTTACTTTATCACTCCATGTGGGATAGACCCCAACTCTTAGTTGGGTTTATATTTGATTGCGACCTCCTACACTTAGAATCGGATGAAGTGTAGTTGAGCGTTATAAAAAATGGTGTTATTGCCGGGGAATGGTGTTTAGAATTCTTTTAGTGAAGTTTAGTTGTGAACTAATTTTGTTGTAGTTGAATCAACTTATTTTTGTTTGTCGTTGGCTGCTCTAAAACACGTGAAGAAATGAGTGTTAACGGAAGCAATGCTAGCCAACTTGGGCACAATGATAACATCGGTAACTTGCACGATGTCAATAAAGATCAGTTGGGAAGTGCAGGTGCTATTTGATTGCCTCCGATTGTGGGCAATGCGGTGTTTCATGTGACTAACACTAACTTGCAGTTGTTGCAAATGAAGGGTCTATTTGGAGGTCTAGCTACTGAGAATCCTCATGACCACATCCGGAACTTTGTGGATGTGTGTGGGCATTTTCCTTCAAGAACATCAATCAGGAGTCTATCCGACTTCGTTTGTTTCCTTTTTCTCTAATGGAGTAGGCAACGAAGTGGTTGGATGATTTACCAAGGCATTCAATCACTTCTTGGGAGGAGCTCACTAATGCATTTTATGTAAGGTTTTTCCCTCCTTCGAAGATGGTGACATTGAGAGACAATATTCAAAACTTTAAGAGGGTGGATGGTGAACCAATTCATGAGACATGGTTAAGGTTTCAGAAGTTGTTGTTCCAATGTCCAACTCACGGACTCCCAAACAATATGTTGTTACAATACTTCTACCGAAGTCTAGATTCAGTCAACAAAGGTGTGGCAGACCAGCACGTTCTAGGAGGAATCATGCAACAACCATTTGAAATAGCATCTACTCTTCTTGATGAGATGACAAAGATCAACTGTGCTTGATACACTACAAACGATCAAGTGTCTCCTTTGAACTTCAGGATGACAAAGGAACAAATAGAAAAGGACCAAGAGCGGGATGAAAACATGGCCAAGATGATGACCCAAATGGATCTATTGTCAAAACACGTCATGGGAAGTTGTTCCAAGGCTGTGAATGCAGTCGGAGTTAGTGGAGTGAACCCTGATGAAGAACACTTTGAAGCTATGTATAATGAAGAAGTGCATTTCTTGGCAGATCAAGCAGGTGGTTTCCGTCTGAACTATCCAAGGCCGGGCGGGAACCAAAGTTGGAATAGGGATCGAGATGATGGTTTGAGATATCGATATAGGGAATGGAGTGATCGTGGTATGAATTGGAGGGAGAGGGATGGTGACAAAGAACGATATGTGCCTCCCCATGGCGTCAAAAGCCAAAAGAGCAAAGGGGTGGTCATGAAAATTTCCACACTGAAGATATGCTTGCACGCATTCTCAACAAAGTGGAAGGATCGAACAAGGTTCTAAAGGAAATGAAAGATGACGTCTCATCTCTGAACCAAACCGTTACCTCACATTTAGTATCAATTAAGCAGCTGGAAACACAGATGGGTCAAATCTCAACTCATCTAAATCCAAGACAAAAAATGAGGTTTACCGTGTGATACGATGGTTAACCCAAAGAATGAAGTTTGAAAGCATGTCTTCGTCGTGCCACGACATTAGATAAGGCACTTCTTGAGAGGCAACGCAAGTTTTTAGTTTTTAATGTTGTTATTTGAATAAAGGGTGTTAGATGTGCAGGTTAAAATTTTGAAATTTTGGGGAAAGAGGCAATTAGGCGAGCTTAGGTATCGTTCAGCAACTCGCTGAATAGGTCGGCGTGCCCGATCTGAACTGCCTTTTTTACCAACAAAATGGCTGGATTTCAATAAAGTTCTGCAGGAAAAAGCACCATTCAGCGCATCACCGAATGGTTGGCGACATAAGTTAATATCACCAACTAGGGCGCGAACTGAAGTGTCAAAAAGAAACCTTAACCAATTTAAATTCAAAATTCTCTTTTCATTTCACATTTTTCAACTCTTTGCACTCTTGCACTACATATCTATATTATATTTTGCTCGTACTTTTGTAGGGGATCAATTGCTCGGGGGATTTTTGCACTTTTGCTTCCGTAGTTGCTTGCCTAGCATTTGTTTCCATCTACTTTTGAGGTTGGTGTCCCGAACTCGGCTTGATCCTTCATAGCTTTTTATTCATGCTAGTAATATTGTTGTATCTATTGCTTAATCTTGTGTAATCAGTTGATTTTAAGTAAGGGCTACTATCGTATCATGTTTATGTTTGTGTTTTAGCCCATAATTGTTGAATCACGTGTGTTAATTGATTGAAATTATGGTGTGTATTGTTTGTGTATTGGGTCTGGTGTGGGTTAAGTCTGAGTAACCTGAATTGTACTGATCTACTTAATTTGCCCAGTAATGGAGCGGGTGACGTCATTCTTAAGGGCAAAAGATGTTCATTGGTCAATTTTAGACAAATCGGGGGAAGTCTAAGTAGGGGTGTGCATTCGGTTTTTTGGTTTGGTTTTGTACTATTCGGATTGGGTTTTTCGATTTTTGTTGTTCTGAAGAAGTGTAACCCAATCCAAACCAAAATAAATTTGGTTTGGTTTGGGTTTTTTCGGTTCGGTTAATCGGTTATGTCAATAATTAGAAACATAACAAAGTTATATTTGCAATTTGAAATAAATAATATATATATATATATATATATAATTGAATTTCTTAAATATACTTTTAAATATAAATCACAAGTAAAACGTAAAACACAATACTTAAAAGTATATCAATTATAGATGTCCAAACATAAAATATAAACTAAATCATAATGAAAATAACTAAAAAGGGACAAAAGTGGTTAACTCCAACTTAATTCTAAACATTAAATATATATGTGTAATTCAGTTCTTTTGGTTTTTCGGTTTTCATTTTTCTAAATTCGAAACCAAACCAAAAAATCAAACAAAGTAAATTATTAGTCCAAAACCAAACCAAAAAACCAATCCAAATTAGAATTCGGTTAGATTTGGTTTGGTTTTTCGGTTTAATCCAAATAGTGCACACACCTAAGTCTGAGTACCCCGAGGTCATTTTTTATATGAGTCTAAGTTTAATTGCATAGAATAATGCTTAAATTTCATTATCGTGGGTTGTGGGTTGTAGGTTGAAAATTGAAGGTCCGGATCAAACACTGGCACGAGAGACCAATCGGCAAACTTAGTCAAGCTCGCCGAATGACTTGGTGGTTCGCCAAGTGACCCCTCGATCACCTTTTTGTTCTTCATTTTTGATGAATTGTTTCTATAACATTCAGCAATATGCCTGAGCTCTCCGAGTTCACTCGGCGACTTACCGAATGTCTTTGCTATCACTATTTGTCAGCCCCAATTTTAGGGAAATATTATGTAACTTTCGGCAAGCTACTTTTAGTTAGCCAAATGAGTTCAGTGAATCGCCGAAAGGCCCTGGACCTAGCCGACTTGTACTGATTTCTGTGAAATTTTATTATATAACATTCGGCGAGCCCGATATAGCTCATCGAATGAATTCAGCGACTCGCTGAACTAGTCGGCGAGTTTTCCTGTAAGTTTTTAAACTTTGATATTTTTTGACCTGTTTCTAACGTATTGGTTCATTTTATGTTGTTTTGCGGATATGGCAAGACCTAAGGTTCCAGGTAGAAATCAACCACCCCAAAAGAGAGAGCGGGGAATAGTGAAAAAGGAGGGTACTGCTCCTCCACGAGCTACACAATCCAAACTTCCTCTGACATAGGGGAAGAGCATAGGAAAGGGAAAGGGTCCTGTGGAGCAATGTCCGGCTAAGGATAGCACCGACAGCAAAGGTATCTATGAAACCCACCTCACCACTTCAGAATTTGAAGGTGAGGATAACTTGGGGTCTAGATCGCCAGCATCTGTATCCGAGCCGGAAGATGATCAGAGACGAGTTGAGTTGCACTCAAAAGTGCTACATGGTCTGGCCAGAATATCGGTGACTCTTACACCTCCTCCACCTCCAACACAGACAGTTGAGCAGGTACCTCTAGTAGGGCCCCCAATACAGGCACCTCCACCTCGATCACTGAACAGACTCAAGGCTATCGGGTTGAGGACTATCTTAGAAGAGAAGTGGTTGTCTACAGATAGAGTGGTGGACATGTACCCTGAAGTGTGGAACACCATCAAGTTCCACAATTTTGAGTTATTTATACGTCCCCGAGCTTCATACATACCTTCCTGGGTCTGAGAGTTTTATACTGAATATGGGAGGCTGGTACTAAAGGGGACGAAGAAGGCCATCTCATTTGCACTGGTTGATCATGTGGTGGTGCGGGGTAAAAGAGTGAAGTGTAGCAGCACAGACATTAATGAGGTGTTGGGGTGTACGATAAATGTGATCTATTTCTTGGTAGATCAAATACAGAAGAAGACCCTTGATGACTTAAAGAGGTGGTTGGCTCCTTTTATTTTTGACATCACACCATCGTGAATCGAGACTGGAGTTCAGATAGAGAAGAAGGATCTGAATATAGTTGCACGGTATTGGTTTAGGTTTATCAGTAGCACCTTGATACCTTCTTAGAACAAGTCCATACACCGACATCCTGAGGCGGCTTTGTTGGGATGCATTATTGACCGGGATATATTTAATCATTATTGAGTAGGAGATGGCCATAAGGGCTAAGCAGAGTCAGACTTCACTCCCTTTTCCGGTGTTGATCACGGAGTTGTGCCTAAGTGTCTTTTGTGGAGAAGATAGATGTGAAAGTGACTCCCACTTTCTCTACTGACATCTGGAGGATTGAGGTCGAGTACACTAGAGACGAGGCTGGGAAGAAGAGAGTTGTGCCGGTGGACACTTCCCCGGTTGTTGATGTGGAGATGCTAGAGACAGACACAGCCCCTCCTACTCAGACCGGTGAGCCTTCAAGTACCCCTAGCACTTCTACTAATGTTCCTTCTTAGTCTGTTACTACCACTACTTCTATTCCTGTTGCTGCTTCCGAGATTCCATTGACACATGCGATGTTATTCAAGATGGGCCATCTGGCCCAATCTACTGATGTACGTGTTTCCCGGGTAGAGGTTGTTATCCCCGGTATGATTGAGAGGGCCATTCCTACTGCTTTGGCTCCTATCCGAGCAAATTTGAGAGAGCACCAAAAGTTTATCACCGCACATGGCCTAGCGGTAGATGCCCTCACAATGAGGGTAGAGGCATGTGAGCAGAGTGGACGCCAGTCGGCTGAGTGACTACTTTGAGAGACGATATTACTGGCTTGAGACATGATATAGGTGAGCTTAAATCCACGGAACTTTCTATGTTCTTTGGCACGATGGACCTTCCCGAGGTCCCGAGTATAAAGTTGCCAGCCATTTCTGAGATCCCTCCGGCTATTACGACTGGAGATGTTGTTGTGGCTGATGATAATGCCGAATCTGATGCTCCCGAGACTGATGAGTAAGAGCTAGGTACTCGTGATGCAGCAATATTTGATGACCTAGAGGGCTCGATGGTACAGACAGCCATGGAGGTCTCTCTTCAGGACACGCTGATGGTAGGCTCCAGTGGAACGACGGATGGAGATGAGTCGGGCAGTAATGCCCAGATTGAGGGAGTCCCGGATGTGCAGAGTCCACCTCAGGCTTAGCCTGACAAGGGGATTTTGACTCTCTTTCAACTTTATTTTTAAACTGTATATTTTCGTTACATTGAGGACAATTGTTAGTTTTGTTTGGCGGGGTGAGGTATCTTCATACCTTCCTCTTTTAGGTTGTTTTTGTGAATGATTGGTTTCTGATAGCTTATTCTATATGTTTTCTTTGTGTGAATACCAATTTTTGGTTTTTAATATGAATGTTGGTTTTTGATCCAAATTAAAAATGTTACCTCTTGATGTTTGTGAATGTAGCTATTCTCTTGCGTTGTTGAGTATCCGTTGTGATCAATACTGATGACTTGAATAGTGCCCTTGGTTGAATGATATGTTTGTGCAATTCCAATGAGGAAAATTTGAGTTGCATAAGTCATGTGTGAACTCTTAGCATCTCATTGTGACTGGCCAATGGTTGAAATGAATCTTGTGATGATCGCTGCATGCGAGCTAAAGTTGTAGAATCTTGTTTGATGATTGTGTTGAATTCCATGTATGCTGAGATTGTCTTGAAATATGTGGTTGGTAATACCTAGAACTTGCCCCGTTCGTGATGTAGACGAATGATAGAGATGATCTTAGGCACAATTTGTGGAGAGTGAACCAAATTGTTATTATACCTCTTTGTGACCACCTTGTGAGTGTGTGAACCTAGCTTGGCACCATTTTGAGCATAACCTTTTCTTTGGATGAAACATGAACACATTGACCTTTTTTTCCCATAACCTAAAACCTTCATGAAGCATTGGTCCATTTGAATAACCAACTTAGGCTTGGGGGTTTGGTGAAAAATGAGGAAAGTTAAGAAGTTTGTGAAAAATTTGCCCTTGATGGATTGTGTTGAAAAAGATGGAACCCCTCTACATAAAAAATAAAAAAAAAAGAGAAAAAATAAGAAAAAGATGTTGCAATAAAGCTTGTGCAATGGACAAAAGAAATGAGGTGTCCAATGAATCATGCTTAAAAGAACAAAGGGTGGATTGTAAAATTCAAAAAGAGTGAAAGAAAAGGAGAAAAAGGGAAATGCAAGCCATGCTTCAGCTGGTTTTGGCCAACTTAAAAATCTCCGGGGTGCTTAGGATTTGTTTGGAACCCCGTGCACGCAAACAAGATATGCTACTCCACCAAATTCGACATTCTGGACTCAATAAAGCTTTTATAATTTCCAACCGAGGTCGTCTCGATGAAAAGTGGCCCCCACATCCAAACTTTGCTTTAGGCCAAATTCTACAAGGAGGCTCGGGATTCGCTCGAAAAACTTTGGGATCGGCACTGAACGTCCTTATAAACTAAAATCAATGTTCCAGAGCTAACACACTGTCAGAAATGCATTCTGAGGTCGTTTTCCTAAACTTTGACCGAAGTCAACTGGTCAAGTTTTAGAAACTCCCAAAACAAGCACAAGAGAACACAAAATTAGAAAATTTGAAAATAATTTTGACATTCAACATCATATTTTAGAGATCATTATTTTAGGTATTGATTCATATTCAAGATCCACAATGATAGCAATTGATATTGGAATGAAGAGGACAATGCTATGAAGTACATGATTAGACACAATTTTATGCCATCTATTTTCGATTATTTATTATATACTTAAAATGTGTAACTTGGAGGTACCTGGGTACGAATGTCTATCAATTTTCTATTATTTATTATATACTTAAAGCATACAACTTGAAGCTACCTGAGGAAGAGTCTCCAAACATTATTCCTCTCTCTTTGAGTAGTACTACTATAGAAAATAAGTCGCAAGAAAGAGGAAGTCAGGAAGATATGGAAGGGAGAAAAAATGAAGAGAAAACACAACCCCCGAACTTGGTAGCACAACTTATTTTAGCACTTAAATTACGCGGACGTTTAAATACCCCCTTAACATATTTGAAGTGAATTAATACCACCCTAAAAATATAATACCAGACTCAAAATGGAAAGTGTATTATACACACGCCACATCATTGACACATCAAAACCACATAAGCACCACGTCAGAGTCATATTGGAAATTCTATAAAATTTGATTTTTGATTGTTTAAATTCATTTTTTTTCTTTTTTTGGGGGATTTTTTCGTAAAATTTTTAAATACTAATTAATCCTTGATTCTTAATTAGCTTAAGAAAAATTGAAGTCATTAGCAATGATTTTTTCTTTCAATACTCACCGTCCCTTATTGTCATTATCGGCAGTCGGTGTTCTTCATTTTTATATTTTTATATACTAATCAAGTTCTAATTCTTAACTAATTTAAGAAAAACACATATTTATTTGTAGTGAATTTTACAAAAAAAAAATCTTTCTCTACCCGTCGCTTGCACCACCATTGTCAACCATTAACATCAGAGATCATTTGACAAAACCTCATATTTTTTCATGCCCAATCTTCATTTTTCAAAAAAAAAATCATAATTTTCTAAGAAAAATCAAATCTCAAAAGTAAAGAGTAAAGAAAATTATGTGGATCTTGTATGTGATTTTATGTTTCCGTGTTTAACGAGAAAGTGTACTTTGGGTGTAGAGTTTGAAGAAGGAGAAAGAGGATGGGGAGGGGTAGGGTGCAGTGGGGAGTTTGAGGAAGAAGAAACGAGCAGGTAGAGGGGGTGGGGGGGAGGTTGAAGAAGAAGAATGGGGGTGGGTGATTTTTTTCCTTATATATATAATAATAGTTTTTCGACACGTAAGTTGCACGTGATTATCAATTCATAAAATTTAAGCAGAGATTTGAATAATTGCACAAAATAATATTACAGATTCTTTTGTGAATATTTAATGTGGATCGTCATATATATCTTTTATTCACACAAACCTATGAAGATGGTCAATGAAAAATTTTCTTAGTTAAATGTAATAATGTATATATTTATTTCAATTTGATGAGGTTCAATCATATAATTAGTCATATCTCACTAATATTACCTTATAGACGATATTTGTTGTGTATTTTTCTTATCATATAACCAGATGTGTTTTGTACGTGTAATTCACTTAATCTGTTTAGATGTCATACGAACATGTGGTGAACAACTACATTTTATTTTTTAGAACTATTTTTGTATAATAATTTTTATTTTATAAGTTATAACATAATAGATGTCATTCTTTTTATTGTCTCTCATATTTGACTTCTTGATTGAATGTGTACATAAATCAAAGATAGTTATCTGACTGTCCATAGTTAACTGAGAAAGGTTTCCTTTTATTTTTTACCGAAAAACAAAAAATTAGAATTAAAGAATATATTAGATCTGTGAAATCATATATATAATCACCTGTTTATCTTACATCCAACAAAGATATAGTTGATATACTTGTAAACAGTTTTCAATTTATTCAACCAAGCATGATTCGTCCAAGGAAAAATAACAACACCGTGTTATCACGTATATAGGGGCGGTATAATACTATGAAAAATTATTGGTCAAAAGTTAATATAAGAGAAGATGAAAGATAGAAATAATTAATGTAATAACTATGAGAATTCATAATATTATAACTAAAGAATGTAAAAGAGTGTGCATAACATTTGCAATAATTAGTAATAACTAAGAGAATTTATAATGTTATAACTAAAGAATTAATGTGTAATAGATGAATTTCTAATAAATTTTATACTTACATAAATAAATAGGACTTTTAATCAATTATACTATTATTTTATTTTTTATAGTTATTAGATTTTAATTTTGTGTAGGGACAAAATGAAAATGTTTACTCCATATTACTGAATATAAATTTATTTTGTTAATGATAAATCTTAAATTCATATATATTCACATATTTTCACATTTGTTGTGAGTTTTTTTTTATGAAAATTTTTAAAATAATATATTTTGAAGTTAGAAGATCTTGTTAATTTGATAATACAATTGTGATCACATAAGTAGCATTGATAAATAAAGTCATTCTTTTGTCTTGAGCATCAAACAAACAAGTCGTGACAATTCTCTAACTCTTGAGAATTTTAATAATTTAGGAAAAAGATATTCAAAAACATATATCTACATCACAAGAGAAATTGTTAACAAAAACAAAAGAATTTAGACTACAATAAAAATTAAACTAATACAATCTTCAACTGACGTTATTACAAGTCATATTAACTTTTCTTAATCGAAAATACCGAAATATTAAGAAATAGTAAATCAGTAAAAGAAAGGGGCAATGTTTATATTGTAATAACTATTTTGAAGCAAACTTCTTGACAATCTAAATCACACAAGTAGCATTGATAAATAAGTCATTCATTTCTCTTGGGCATCAAAAAAAAATCGTGACAGTTCTTTAACTCTTGAGAAGTTTAATAATTTTGGAAAAATATATTCAGAAACATATATCTACATCACAAGAGAAATTGTTAACAAAAACAAATGAATTTAGACTACATCATGTTAACATCATATATTGGAACATTACATACTAATGTATATACGAAGCAAAAAAATGATTATTATTTCATCACAATTATTTTCCTCAAGTACTCGAGGTTAAGGAATATACTCTCTTAGGATAGAACAATGTACATCATCAGAATAGTGGTACCTCATATTCCGCTAAACTTCGAACTCACTCAATGAAAATAAATCACACAAAAAAAAAATTAAATGCAAGAAGAAGAAGAGTAGAAGATTTAAAAAATGGTGGTTGAAAAATGAGAGGAAACCCCTCTATTTATAGTCAACAAAGGGTAGTATGAACAAGTTTTTTTTGTGTCTTATCTGAAAAGTCATGACCTTTCCGAGAAGTCACAACCCTTTGGAAACTTCACAACTTATTGAAGAAGTTACAACTCTTTGAAAAGTCACAACTCTTTGAAAAAATCACAACCCTTTAAAAAAAATTACAACCTATAAGAAAAGTCACAACTCATCGAAAAAGTCACAACCTAAGTTAGGGATATTATAGTAATTTAACATTCAAGTTAGGAGTTCATGCTTTTAAGGTAATATAGATATATATACTAGTGGGACCATTTTAAAAATATATTAAAAAACAATATTTTTCACCTTCAATTTTTTTTCTTTTTTTGCCACATCATCTATTTGGCCGCGCTGTATTAAATTCCCATGAGATGAAATTACAGGGTAAATAACCGCACGTATAGCTAAAGTGCTAAAATAAGTTTTGCCAAGTTCAAGAAGGATTTGACGTATTTTCTCATAAATGAAAGATGTGTCTTTGGCAAGGGGGAACATTTGTTAAAACTTACCATTAAATCATCTATATATACAAAAATACCTCTAAATGATCAAGAATGTTTACTTATTAAATAGAAAAAATAAGAAAATTGGATCAATATAAAATTTAGTAAAACTTTTATTTCAATTAATTATGAGAGTAAAACAACATTAAAAATTAATGATGGATCAGATAATTTAAAGAATATTTAATTATATTTTATAATAGGATTGTTCAAAATTGAACGATAACCAATAAACCAACTGTAAAGTCGGCTTATTGGTATTGGATTGTCGGATTGATGGTTGGTGAACATATTAAAATCTATTAGTTAGAGGTTTATCTGTGTGGGGGTGGATTACTCAATTTTCTTATTGAGTAAATTGTTAACCCGTTAAGAATTATTGCAGTTACATTTTACTGTAAGTATATTTGTTAAATATATGCTTATTTTTTATGCATACTCAAATTTTATACTTTCATATATTTCTCATTGTGATTTACAATTACAAAATTATCAGCTCAAGTAGAGCTATATAATATTATTTTGTTTGATGAGCGATCAATATAATGATGAGTGGAAATGTAAGAAGGGAACATGAAATGATTGAGACAATACACCACCTAATAACCACCCGTTAATTACTAATTTGATACCAAATCAACTGATAGGTTATTGATTGCTAGCGGATTAATATATTTAAAATTTGATAAGTCAAACTGTAAAGCATAATTATCCGTCCTATCCATCCAATAAGCAGCTCTACTTTATAACATAATAATAATAAAAATACTTTTCATTTTTCAATATTTATTTATAACCTATCGGTGTCCCCCTAAATTTGACAACATTTTTCACTTAAACACTTTGACTAGACTTTTCTTCATTTTAGACATCTCATGTCAGGCTTCGCTATGTCACACGTCTTACTAACATGACAAAGTGGGTGTGTGCACTCACTATTGACGCGGGAGGAGCTTTTTAGCCTCTCTTTTTTTTGCTTCTTCTTTCCCATTTTACAGCCACTATTTCTTCCATTATTTCTCAAAATTTAAAATACTTAAACGGAGGTTAAATCTTTTATTACAATAATTTCAATTTGAATTTCACATTACAAGCTTAGGTATACCAAAAAATAAACAAGAAATTGAATCCATATTAACAACACCCCAAATCATATAAAATTCAACCACAATAATTCTAAAGAAAAAGGTAGAAAATAATAAAAATGGAGTAATACAATGGAGAAGATGACCGGGGAAGGGGTGGGGGTGTTGATTTTTTCTTTAAATTAGTTCTCGATTGCACATGTATTCCATGCTTAATAGAATAAATATATTGGAACATTACATACTACTATACATAATAAGAAAAAAAAGAAAAACAATTATTATATCACCTAAAGTTATTTACCTCAAGTACTAAAGGTTTTGAAATATATCCTCTTAGGATAGAATGATTTACTTAATCATAATGGTGGTACCTCAAATTCCACTGACCTTCATACTCACTCAACAACAATAAACCACAGAAAAAAATTAAAGTGTAAGAAGAAGAGTAAAAGATTAGTAAATTGTGTGGTTGAAAAATGAGAGGAAACTCCTCTTTTTATAGCCAACAAAAGGTAGTATAAACATGTGCTTATTGTGCCTTATATGAAAAGTCACGACCCTTCGAAAAAGTGACAATCCTTTGGAAAAGTCACAACTCTTTGGTAAAGTCACAATCCTTTGTACTAGTCACAACTTATCAGAAAACTTATAACCTTTCGAAAAAATCACAACTCATCAGAAAAGTCACAATCCATCAAAAAAATCATAACTCATCGAAAAAGTCGCACACTTTCAAAAGAACTATGTTATTCAAATAGATATAGTTGCGTGCTTTAGTTGGAGTGTTATAGTAATTTAATACTTAAGTTAGAGAACTCATGCTTTTAAGGTGGATGGATGGATGGATGGATGAATTGTAACAACCCAGATTCAAAAGAGGAAAGCCTATCCATTTTTCACCATTTCCAGATGCCACCCACATGGGCCAATCACGCCCCGTGGTTAGACCTACGTCACGTGGGTGAGCTCTGTGGATAGGGCACCCTAGGCACTGCCTAAAGTAGTGAACCACGGCCAGGTCCACGCCCCGTGGGTGGGTCCACGGTCAGTGGATGGGGGTGTCGTGGATTGGCCAAATTCTCTGACCATGGACCACGACTAACCAGGACTGGCCGTAGGACAGTCAACGGTCCGTCGGTCAAAGGTCCATGGATTATCACTGACAGTTAATTTTAAGGGTTTAAGGGTCTTTTCTAGTTTTAATTAAATTGAAGTGGTGTCGTTTTGCCTAGAACTAGACCACATATATAAGTATTTTTAACCACCAAAATCCCCCAATTAAGTCATTCTCTCAAATCACAAAAGAAAACCCAAATCCTCTCTCAAATATTCTCACTCTAGAAGGTAGAAGAAGAAGAATAAGGAGGAGATTGAATCTAGGTCAAGATCGAGTCCTCAAATCTTCAAGCTTTTCTGGGCATTGTGACTAAGGTATGATAGATTTTCATCCATGGGATCCTTCCTCCCATGGAGTCCCCTAGAATTCCACAATTTGATGAAGAATTTCACCAATTCTAGCTAGGGTTTCTTTCATTATTGTGGGTTATGATGAATGTTGATCCAATTGAGTGGATTATGATTGTTTATGATTGAATTGATAGAACTGCATGTATATAGCATGAAATTACATGTACCCATGTCTATTATATGATTTTAAAGTTAAATTGATAGAGTGGGTTTGATGCCATGTGAGGGAAACTCTATAGGTTAGATATCTCCTTATAGGATTGATGAATTATGAATAGAATTGATCTAGATTGAAGTATATATGATGAATATGATGTTAATTGCTTAAGAGTAAAGCCTAGACTATGCATTGTTGATTGTAAATGCTATGATGTGGAAGAGATACTTCCTATAATGAATTGATAAGCATGATTGAATGAATGTGAAAGGTTTACTCACATGAATGATTCTAGGTTGAAAGGATTGCTCGCCTAAAATGAATCTAGACTAAAATTCTTAATGAATGATGAGGCTAGAGGCGATTACCCTTGACCTCCATATGAAAGGATAAGAGGTGATTCCTCTACTCCTTAGACTTGAACAAGATATGAGTCCCCACGTTCTTACTATGATGAATGGACATGGAGGCGAGTACCCATGCTCCTTATGAAATGATAAGGAGGTGAGTACCCGCTTCATATGATGAGGTTGTGGAGGCGAGTACCCACAATCTAAAAGTAAGTAGGGCAAGAGGTGAATACCCATTAGCCTTTATAAACTAGGCATTGAGGCAAATCCCCATGTCTTTAAAAGTAAGTATGATTAATGAGATTATGTTATAAAATTGACTTGTGTGAAGTGTTGCTAGATATGCCTTCCATGATGTAAGCTTGACAAGATGTGGATGACCTATGTCTTGGCTAAGCTTAAGTGAGGTTGCTTAAGGGAGTATTCCTCTTTCATTATGATGCTTTATATATATTGATTATGCTTATGCCTTATGTATTATGTTGACTAATGCTTATGTTTATGTTGCTTATGCTAGCAATCATATTTAGTACTTGATTGTACTAACGCATATTTTTGCCTACATTCTTATCAAATGTAGGGTCCGGCGTTCCTGATTCACACACTTGTGGCTAGGTTCCTAGAGGATTGTAAAGTGGAGCTTTGGTGAGTCCTCATTGTATTCAAGGATTGGATCACCCTATCTCTTTTATGTCTTTCCTTTATTTTTGAGACTATTGTATGAGTTGCGTCCCAAGATTTCTATTTCTTATGTTTAGATGGTTTAAGACAATGTCATGTTAGACTTCCGCTTGCTTTTATAAAAGACTTTGATTGTATTTGAAAAGTTTTAATTCCCGCACCTTTTCTACTACTTTATGTTATGATATGCTAAGTGGCTTGTATGAGTCCTTTTGGGGTCTTATACGTTGTGTTACATCTAGGGGTACCCCTGGGTCGTGACAAACTTTGTATCAGAGCACAAGGTTTAGAATTGTTCTAAGATGTTTCAAACCACGTCTAGTAGAGTTTTGTTCTTAAATGTGAATTTCGCCACATTTATGAATGAGAGACAATTAGATGTTGAGGAAACTTCACTCCTTCATATCTCTAAGTCTTGACATGGAGTTTAACTCTATAAGTCTTTCTCCTAATTCGTGCCCGATGGTTTTCAGGAAATGACTACTAGAAGGGCTAATGCTAGAATGTTGGAGGAAGGCAACGTTGAGAAAGAGGTCCCTCCTCAGGTTCCTCCCAAAGCTCTTCCGCATGGTCATATTGACCCGTTGAATGAGAATGTGACCAATGTGGAGTTTTGATCGGCATTCCAAGTGTTGGCTCAAGCCGTGACAGCACAGGCCAATAGAGAGATGGTAGACCCCGTGAACCCAAGTGTGGGTACGGCGGTGGCAAGTGTGAGAGATTTCACAAAAATGAACCCGCCTAAATTTTATGGCTCTAAACTTGAGGAAGACCCTCAAGAGTTTATCGATGAGGTTTATAAGGTAATTGCTATCATAGGTGTGACTTAGATAGAGAAGGTGGAACTAGCCGCTTACCAACTCAAAGGAGTTGCTCATATTTGGCTAAATCAGTGGAAAGAGGCAAGGCCGGTGGAAGCGGGTCCCATAAAATGGGAAATATTCAAAAGTGCTTTTCTTGATTGGTTCTTCCCTCTAGAGATGAGAGAGGCCAAGGTACTTGAGTTCATCAACCTTAGGCAAGGAAATATGAGGGTAATGGAATACGCCTTGAGGTTCACTCAACTATCCAAGTATGCTCCTTCCATTGTGGCAGATCGTAGGGCCAAGATGAGTAAGTTTGTTTCGGGAGTGTTTGACTTGGTTGTCAAAGAGTGCTGCACCGCTATGCTTGTTCATGACATGGACATTTATCGCCTTATCTTGCATGATCAACAAATTGAGGAAGAAAAGCTCAAGGAGAGATCTAGGGAGGTAAAAAGGGCTAGAGTGGATGATGGCAACTATTTTCATGCTAGGTCCGGTGGACGGGGTCATTCTAGATTTCGGCAAAGGTACTCCGGGCAAGATTCTACAAATGCTCCTCTGTGGCCAAGAAATAAAGAGTGCCTAACCCTAAAACCCAAAGAGATGGTGGTAAATCTTTGATGCCTACTTGTGCTAAATATGGGAGAAACCATGAAGGAAAGTGTCTAGCGGGCTCTAATGCTTGTTTCAGGTGTGGTAAAATGGATCATAAAATAAGGGATTTCCCTTTGGTTACTAAAAATGATGGAGACACTAGTCGTAGGGCTCAACCCTACCCTTCATCCGGTCCAAGTGGCTCAAGTGGAAATGCTCCTAAGCAAAACTGTTTCTACGCTGTCCAAACTAGAGGTGACCAAGAGAGTTCCCCGAATGTTGTGACTGGTATGTTAAAAGTTTTCCCTATATATGTGTATGCTTTACTTGATCCGGGTGCGACTTTGTCATTTGTGACTCCTTTTATAGCTATGAGGTTTGATGTGCTCCCCGAAGTGTTATTAGAACCTTTTTCTGTTTCTACCCTCGTTGGTGATTCTGTGGTGGCTAAAAGAATCTATAGGAGGTGTCCCATTTCCTTATCCCATAGATCCACTATAATAGATTTGGTGGAACTCGATATGATTGACTTCGATGTCATCTTGGGTATGGATTGGTTGCATTTTTGCTATGGCTCTATTGATTGGAAGACTAGAGTGATCAAATTTCAATTCCCAAATGAGACTATCCTTGAGTGGAAGGGGGGGGATTCTATGCCTAGAGGTCAATTTATTTCTTACCTAAATCTAGGAAAATGATTTCGAAGGGTTGTGTCTACCATCTTGTGAGGGCGAGGGATGTGGAGTCTGAAACTCATACTCTTGAGTCGGTTCCTATTGTAAAAGACTTTCCAGAAGTTTTTCCCAATGATTTACCCAGTGTTCCTCCCGAAAGGGAAATAGACTTTGGGATTGACCTTCTCCCCGATACCCAACCTATCTCTTTTCATCCATATAGAATGGCTCCGATGGAAATGAAGGAGTTGAAAGAACAATTAAAGGACTTATTGGATAAAGGTTTCATTCGATTGAGTATCTCTCCATGGGGTGCTCCGGTGTTCTTTGTTAAGAAGAAAGATGGTTCACTCCGTATGTGTATTAATTACTGCTAATTGAACAAAGTGACCATAAAGAACAAGTATCCTCTTCCGAGAATAGATGACTTATTTGATCAACTCCAAGGGGCAGGTTATTTCTCTAAAATTGATCTCCGATCGGGTTATCACCAATTGAGGTTGAAAGAGGAAGATATTCTAAAAATGGCTTTTAGAACCCGATATGGTTATTATGAGTTCTTGGTTATGTCTTTTGGGTTGACTAATGCGCCGGTGACGTTCATTGACTTGATGAATAGGGTGTTTAGAAAATACCTTGATATGTTCGTGATTGTGTTTATCGATGATATTTTGATCTATTGAAGAAGTGAGAATGAGCATATTGATCATTTGAGGATTGTTTTCCAAATTCTCAAGGACCAACAACTCTATGCAAAGTTTAGTAAATGTGAATTTTGTATAAGGTCTGTGGCTTTCTTAGGCCATATTGCTTCAAGCAAGGGTATTAAGGTGGATCCGATTAAGACGGATGCGGTCAAGAGTTGGCCTAGACCTCTATCACTGACGGATATTAGAAGCTTCTTGGGCTTGGTTGGTTATTATAGAAGGTTTGTTGAGGGTTTTTCCTCAATTGCTTCTCCTTTGACTCAAAAGAAGGCCAAGTTTATATGGTCGAATGGTTGTGAGAAAAGTTTCCAAGAGTTGAAAGATAGACTTACTTCCGCTTCGGTTTTGACCTTACCGAAAGGTACAAATTGCTTTATGGTATTTGTGACGCCTCTAGAGTGGGATTGGGATGTGTGCTTATGCAAAATGGTAAAGTGATTGCCTATGCTTCGAGGCAACTAAAAGTTCATGATAAGAACTATCCTACCCATGACCTTGAATTAGCGGCGGTGGTATTTACCTTCAAGATTTGGAGGCATTATTTGTATGGGGTCCATGTGGATGTTTTCACCGACCATAAGAGTTTACAATTTGTGTTTACGCAAAAAGATCTAAATCTTCACCAAAGAAGGTGGTTGGAATTATTGAAGGACTATGATATGAGTATTATTTATCATCCCGAAAAAGCGAATGTAGTAGCGGATGCTCTTAATAGGTTGTCGATCGGTAGTGTTTCACATACAACTAATGATAGAAAAGAATTGGCCCGAGATGTCCATAAGTTGGCCCGATCGGGTGTTCGATTAGTAGATTCAGACAAAGGTGGTGTCATGGTCCATAATGGCTCCGAATCATCTTTTGTAAATGATGTGAAACTAAACAATGTCTTGATCCGACTTTGGTGGAATTGAAGGAAGGGGTACTCAAGAAGTCCATTAAGGCTTTCTCCCAAGGGGGAGATGGGGTACTTAGAGATCAAGGTCAACTATGTGTTCCAAATGTTAATGAGCTAAGGGAACAAATTTTGGCAGAAGCCCATAGTTCGCGGTATTCCATTCACTCGGAAGCCACCTAGATGTACCGTGATTTACGGGAAATCTATTGGTGGAATGGGATAAAGAAGGATATCGCGGTATTTGTGTCTAAATATCCAATTAGTCAACAAGTAAAGGTTGAGCATAAAAAACTAAGAGGTTTAGCTCAAGATATTGGCATTCCCGCTTGGAAGTGGGAAGATGCAATTATGGACTTTATAGTTGGTTTGCCTCGCACTGGGCGCTAACATGACTCTATTTGGGTGATTGTAGATCGGATGACAAAATCGGCACATTTCCTTCCCGTCAAGGTTTCTTATTCAGCGGAAGATTATGCCAAGTTGTATTTGACAAAAATGGTAAGATTACATGGTGTGCCCTTGTCCATTATCTCCGATAGAGGTACTCCATTTACTTCTCAGTTTTGAAAATCCTTCCAAAAGGGTCTTGGCACTAAGGTTAAGTTGAGCACAATTTTTCACCCACAAACCAATGGGCAAGCGAAGCGAACGATCCAAACTTTAGAGGATATATCGAGAGCATATATCATCGATTTCAAGGGAAGTAGGGATGATCACTTACTGTTGATAGAGTTCACATATAATAATAACTACCATTCTAGTATTGGTATGGCCCCCTTTGAAACTCTTTATAGTAGGAGGTGTAGATCTCCTATAGGGTGGTTTGAAGTGGGTGAAATTGCTTTGATTGGACCCGAATTAGTTCATGAGGCTATGGATAAAGTCCGGCTCATTAGAGAGAAGTTGAGAACCGCCCAAAGCCAACAAAAGTCCTATGCCGATGTTAGAAGGAGAGACCTTGAGTTTGAGGTTAATGATTGGGTCTATTTGAAAATCTTACCCATGAAGGGTGTAATGAGGTTTGGGAAGAAAGGGAAACTTATTCCCTGTTTTGTAGGCCCATATCAAATTTTGGTACGTGTTGGTAAGGTTGCATATGAGCTTGATTTGCCAAATGAGTTGGCATCGGTGCATCCGATTTTCCATGTCTCTATGTTGAAAAAGTGTGTTGGAGATCTGACATCCATAATTCCCCTAGAAGGGTTAGAAGTGAAATAGAGCCCTTCTTATGAAGAAGTTCCGATTGAGATCTTGGATCGGCAAGTCAAGAGATTGAGGAATAAAGAGGTAGCTTCCGTTAAGGTGTTATGGAGAAACCATCTAGTTGATGGTGCTACTTGGGAGGCGGAAGCCGATATGATGTCCCGGTATCCTCATCGTTTTCCACCTATCCTAGCTTGAGGTAATAAGTTCCTCTTGTTTTGCTTATGTTTGCAGTCATGTGTGTTTTATGTGTTTCCATGATTTCCTTGAAATTGCATGTTCATGAAAATGCTTAAGTTTTGAAAGAAAATGGCTTTTGTGCATTATTTTCCTCATGTTGTTGAGTATTGAGTATGAGTTGATTATAGACTTCATGAGATGAGATATTGAACATGCTTTAGTTGGAGTGGAGATGTCCCCTTAGAAATTGTGCTTTTTGAAGATTGAATTGCATATGAGCTCCATGACATTGTGTAGAGCATTGTTTTGAGTTGGAGATGACAGTGCCTCCTTGAACATTAAAAATGTTAAAATTTCATGCATATTGGGTTATTAGATGTAGTTCCTACTTCCTTGTGGTGCCTTGAGTATGTGGAGATTGGAGTTGATATTTCCTCTTTAGTTGTGTGCATTTAGATGAGTTGCATGCATGATGGGCTGCTAGTCTTGAGTCTTTTTGTTTGGAAACGTGCTTAGAATCTCATTCGAGGACGAATGATCCCAAGGGGGAGGTAATGTAACACCCCAGATTCGAAAGAGGAAAGCTTAGCCATTTTTCACCATTTCCAGATGCCACCCACGTGGGCCATCCACGCCCCGTGGTTAGACAAACGCCATATGGGTGAACTCCATGGATAGGCACCCTAGGCACTGCCTAAGGCAGTGAACCACGGCCAGGACCACTCCCCGTAGGTGGGTCCACGGTCCATGGATGGGAGTGTCGTGGATTGGCCAAATTCTCTGACCATGGACCACGACTAACCAGGATAGGTAGTAGGTCAGTTGATGGTCTATCGGTCAGGGGTCCGTGGTTCATCACTGGCAGTTAAATTTAGGGGCTTAAGAGTTTTTTTCGGTTTTAATTAAATTAAAGTGGTATCGTTTTGCCTAGAACTAGACCACATATATAAGTATTTTTAACCCCCAAAATCCCCCAATTAAGTCATTCTCTCAAATCACAAAAGAAAACCCAAATCCTCTCTCAAATATTCTCTCTCTAGAAGGTAAAAGAAGAAGAAGGAGATTGAAGCTAGGTCAAGTCCTCAAATCTTCAAGCTTTTGTAGGCATTGTGACTAAGGTATGATGAGTTTTCATCCATGGGATCCTTCCTCCCGTTGAGTCCCTTAGAATTCCATAATTTGATGAAGAATTTCTCAATTCTAGTTAGGGTTTTTTCCATTGTTGTGGGTTATGATGAATGTTGATCCAATTGAGTGGATTATGATTGTTTATGATTGAATTAATAGAATTGCATGTATTTAGGATGAAATTACATGTACCCATGCCTATCCTATAATTTTAAGGTTATATTGATAGAATGGGTTTGATGCCATGTGATGGAAACTCTATGGGTTAGATATCTCCTAATAGGATTGATGAATTATGAATAGAATTGCTCTAGATTGAAGTATATATGATGAATATGATGTTAATTGCTTGAGATTCAAGCATAGACTATGCATTGTTGATTGTAAATGCTATGATTTGGAAGAGATACTTCCTATAATGAATTGATAAGCATGATTGAATGAATGTGAAAGGTTTACTCATATGAATGATTCTAGGTTGAAAGGATTGCTCACCTAAAATGAATTTAGACTAAAATTCTTAATGAATGATGAGGCTAGAGGCGATTACCCTTGACCTCCATATGAAAGGATAAAAGGCAATTCCCCTACTCCTTAGACTTGAACAAGAGGTGAGTTCCCACGTTGTTACTATGATGAATGGACATGGAGGCGAGTACCCATGCTCCTTATGAAATTGTCACGACCCGAGCCTACACCCTGGACGTGGCCGGCACTCGAAGACCATTGCTGGTCCCCAAGCGAACCCTCATCTTGGCTGACTACAAGCGGAAGACTAACTGAAGCATGCAAAAGCTTAAAACTGAAATAAAATTTATGAAACTTAAACACAAGCTTTAACTCACAAGAGAACTGAATAAAAATAACTTATTCAACTCGCCATAAAATAGGCAACTTAAGTCTTTAAAACATTTAATAAAATGAATAATACAGACTGCTCAACTATACTGACTATCTATGAAGCCTCTAACTAATAACGATGAAAGTCGGGACAAGACCCACGACATCCTGACTAAACTGAAAAGTAAATGAAATCCTCCGAAAACAAGGAGGCTCACCATAGCTAACTCGAACTCCCGGATGTATCAACGAATCTCCTATTAATGATCCTGAATACCTATGTCTACATCATGAGAAGATGCAGGCCAAATGGCTCAGTACGTGGAATGTACGAGCATGTAAGAGGAATTCTAAAGCATAAACATAAGCTTGAAACTTGATAAAAAGGAAACATATTTACCTCTTCTCAAACTTACTCAAGTCAAGGAATACTCAAGGATAAGATACTCAACTCAAAGATATGATATTCGACTTTGGGTACTCAACTCAATATAAAGCAACAATACACATGCAATATATGGAAAGCTTTATAAAACAGTAAAAACAACTTAGTTCGTTAAAGAAAATTCAATAGCAAACTCAACTTTACTTATATAATAAAGTAATATAGTTTCTGTGGGAGTTTCTCTAACCGACAACCACCACTATGAGCCTAAGTGGTGATACAACGTTCTTACCATCACGCTGCCAGACTATCATATACTTTGCCGTCATATAGAGCTACTTAACTTAGTGGATCCACTAGCTTAACTTATGTGATCATCTAAAAAGCATGACCCATTAATACCCATGATGGCTACATGGTTTTATGGAGACTTGAGTTAATATGAACTCGCATCCCCATATCGGTGCTCAATACTACTCCCAAAAATATACTTAGCTCATATGTTTTAAAACAACTTCTTTCTTTGGTTTGAGATAATTACTCAAAACTTAGCTTAAAAGCTCTCTTGGAATCGATGTTCCCTTTCTTGCTCAAAACTCTTTTGAAAATCTCAGTTTCCTCTCATCTTAAATGTGAAAACATTTACTCTTGGGAATACTTAGTTCCCATATATCATTTTAAAGAAAATGAACTTTACTCTTAC
>JAJOOE010059265.1:0-40218 GCA_036250405.1 Solanum raphanifolium
GATCGTTTTGGCCGTGAGGGCCAACTGTCCCCATAGATAAGGTCTTAACGAACATCAAGGTAAAATTTTGGCAAAAATGAGGTCGGAATTTTCGATCACCAAAAAATCCGTCGACTATAGCACACAAAAATCGGTAAAATGAGGGATTTACCTGCTCTTTGGTTTATTTGACCTTTAGAATGGGCAATTTTGTCCGTGACGTCTAACTGGCTCCATAGATAAGGTCTTAACAAGCGTCCAGGTAAAATTTTGGCAAAAATGAGGTCGGAATTCTGGATCACCAAAAAATCCGAGGATTATAGCAAATGAAAATCGGTAAAATTGGGCGTTTACCTGCTCTAGGGCTCGTTTGACATTGAAAATGGGCCATTCTGGCCGTGAGGGACATCTGGCTCCAAAGATAAGATCTTAACGGACGTCCAGGTAAAATTTTGGCAAAAATGAGGTCCGAATTTTGGATTACCGAAAAACTATTGTGACCTATAGCACATGAAAATCGGCAAAATGGTTGGTTTACCTGCTCTACGGCTCGTTTGACCTTGAAAATGGGCAAATTTGGTTGTGAGGGTCAACTGGCTCAATAGATAATGTCTAAACGGACGTCCAGGTATAATTTTGGCAAAAATGAGCTCGAATTTTTGGATAACCAAAAAATCTGTGGACTATAGCACACGAAAATTGGTAAAATGGGGGGTTTACCTTCTCTAGGGCTCGTTTGACCTTGAAAATGAGGCATTCTAGCCGTGAGGGTCAACTGGATCCATAGGTAATGTCTTAACGGACGTCTAGGTAAAATTTGTGGCAAAAATGAGGTCGGAATTCTAGATCACCAAAAAATATGGTGAACTATAGCACACGAAAATCGGCCAAATGGGGGTTTACCTGCTCTAGGGCTCGTTTGACCTTGAAAATGGGCAATTTTGGTTGTGAGGGTCAACTGGCTCCTTATATTAGGTCTTAACGGACGTCCATGTAAAAGTTTCGCAAAAATGAGGTCGAAATTCTGGATCACCAAAAAATCTGTTGACTATAGCACACGAAAATTGGTAAAATGGGGTTTACCTGCTCTAGGGCTCGTTTGACTTTAAAAATGGGCCATTTTGGCTGTGAGGGCCAACTAGCTCCATAGATAAGGTCTTAACGGAAGTCCAGGTAAAATTTTGTTAAAAATGAGGTCGAAATTTCTGATCAACAAAAAATCCATGGACTATAGCACACGAAAATGAATAAAATAGGGGGTTTACCTTTTCTAGGGCTCGTTTGACATTGAAAATGTGCCATTTCGGTTGTGAGGGCCAAGTGGTTCCATCGATAAGGTCTTAACGGATGTCCAGGTAAAACTTTGGAAAAAATAAGGTCGGAATTCTGGAACACCAAAAAATCCGTGGACTATAGCACACGAAAATCGGTAAATGGGGGGTTTACCTGCTCTAGTGCTCGTTTGACCTTGAAAATGGTTCATTTTGGCCGTGAGCGCCAACTGGCTCCATAGATAAGGTCTTTACGGACGTCCAGGAAAATTTTTGGCAAAAATGAGGTCGGAATTCTGGATCATCAAAAAAGATAGTGAACTATAGACCACGAAAATCGGACAAATTAGGGTTTACCTGCTCTAGGGCTCATTTCACCTTGAAAATGGACCATTTTGGCCGTGAGGGCCAATTGGCACCATAGATAAGGTCTTAACGGACATCGAGGTAAGGTTTTGGCAAAAATGAGGCCGTAATTCTGGATCACCAAAAAATTTGTGGACTATAGCACATAAAAATCGGTAAAATGGGTGTTTACCTACTTTTTGGCTCGTATGACCTAGAAAATGGGTCATTTTGGACGTGAGGGTTAACTGGCCCCATTGATAACGACTTAACGGACGTCCATGAAACATTTTAGCAAAAATGAGGTTGGAATTCCGGATCACCAAAAAAATTCATGGACTATAGCACACGAAAATCAATAAAATAGGTGGTTTACCTGCTCTAGTGCTTATTTGACCTTGAAAATGTGCCATTTTAGTCGGGATGGACAACTGGATTCATAGGTAAGGTCTTACGGACGTCTAGGTAAAATATTAGCAAAAATGAGGTCGAAATTCTTTATTACCAAAGAAAATGGTGACTTATAGCGCATGAAAATTGTCAAAGTGGGGGTTTACCTGCTCTAGGGCTCGTTTAACATTGAAAATGGATCGTTTTGGCGGTAAGGGCCAACTGTCCCCATAGGGAAGGTCTTAACGAATGTCCAGGTAAAATTTTGGCAAAAATGAGGTCGGAATTCTGGATCACCAAAAAATCTGTGGACTTAGAGCACACGAAAATCTGCCAAATGGGGGTTTACATACTCTAGGGCTCATTTGACCTTAAAAATGGGCAATTTTGGTCGTGATGGCCAACTGGCTCCATAGGTAAAGTCCTAACGGACGTCCAGGTATAATTTTAGCAAAAATTAGGTCAGAATTCTGGATCACCAAAAAATCTGTGGACTATAGCAAACGAAAATCGGTAAAATAGGGGGTTTACCTCCTCTAGGGCTCATTTCACTTTGAAAATGGGCCATATTGGCTGTGAGGGCCAACTGTCTCCACAGATAAGGTCTCAACGGACGTCCAGATAAAATTATGGCAAAAATGATGTCCGAATTCTGGATTACCAAAAAATGTGTGGACTATAGCACACGAAAATTGGTAAAATGGGGGGTTTAACTGCTCTAGGCCTCATTTCAACTTGAAAATGTGTCATTTTGGCCGTTAGGGCCAACTACCTCCATAGATAAGGTCTTAACCGATGCCCAGGTAAAATTTTGGCAAAATTGACGTCGAAATTTCGAATCACCAAAAAATCTATGAACTATAGCACACGAAAATCAGTAAAATAGGGTGTTTACCTGCTCTGGGCTCGTTTTACCTTTAAAATTGGTTATTTTGGTCGTGAGGGCCAACTGCCTACATAGATAAGGTCTTAACGGACCTCCAGGTAAATTTTTGGCAAAATTGATGTCGAAATTCTGGATCACCATAAAATTCGTGGACTATAGCACACTAAAATCGGTAAAATTGGGGTTTACCTACTCTAGGGCTCATAGATAAGGTTAGCAAAAAATCTGTGGACTATAGCACACAAAAATTGGTAAAATGGGGGGTTTACCTCATCTAGGTCCCGTTTGACCTTGAAAATGGGTCATTCTGGCCGTGAGGGCCAACTGGCTCCATAGATAAGGTCTTAACAAACGTCCAGGTTAAATATTGGCAAAAATGAGGTCGGAAATCTAGATTACCAAAAACAATGGTGACTAATAGAACAAAAAATTCGGCAAAATGGGGGTTTTACCTGCTCTAGGGCTCGTTTGACATTGAAAATAGGCCATTTTAGTCGTGAGGGACAACTGGCTCCATAGGTAAGGTCTTAACGGACGCTTAGGTAAAATTTTGGCAAAAATGAGGTCGGAATTCTTGTTCACCAAAAAAGATGGTGAACTATAGCACACGAAAATCGGGCAAATATGGGTTTACCTTCTCTATGGCTCGTTTGACCTTGAAAATGGGCCATTCTGGCCGTGAGGGCCAACTGGTTCCATAGGTAAGGTCTTAACAGACATTCAAGCAAATTTTTTGCAAAATTGAGGTCGGATTTTGGATCACCAAAGAATCTGTGGACAATAGCACACGAAAATCGGTAAAATGGGGTTTTCCTGCTCTAGTGATTGTTTGACCTTGAAAATGGGCAATTTTGGTCGTGAGGGCCAACTGGCTCCATAGATAAGGTCTTAATAGACGTCCAGGTAAAATTGAGGTCGAAATTCTGGATTACCAAAAAATTCGTGGACTATTGCACACAAAAATCTGTAAAATAGGGGGTTTACTTGCTCTAGGGATCGTTTGACCTTGAAAATAGGCTATTTTGGTCGTGTGGGTCAACAGGCTCTATAGATAAGGTCTTAACGGACGTCAAGGTAAAATTTTGACAAAAATAAAGTCGAAATTCTGGATCACCAAAAAATCTGTGGACTATAGCACAAGACAATTGGTAAAATGGGGGGTTTACCTCCTCTAGGGATCATTTGACCTTGAAAATGGGCCATTTTGGTCGTGAGGGCCAACTGCCTCCATAGATAAGGTCTTAACGAACCTCCAGGTAAAATTTTGGCAAAATTGATGTCGAAATTCTGGATCACCATAAAATTCGTGGACTATAGCACACTAAAATCGGTAAAATTGGGGTTTACCTACTCTAGGGCTCATTTGACCTTCAAAATGGGCCAGTTTGGACGTGAGGGTAAACTGGCCCCATAGATAACGTCGTAACAGACGTCCAGGTAAAATTTTGGATAAAATGAGGTCGGAATTCCGGATCACCAAAAATTATGTGGACTATAGCAAACGAAAATCAGTAAAATGGGGGGGTTTACCTGCAATAGGGCTCGTTTGACCTTGAAAATGGGTCATTCTAGCCGTGGGGCCAACTGGTTCCGTAGATAAGGTATTAACGAATGACCAGGTTAAATATTAGCAAAAATGAGGTCGGATTCTGGATCACCAAAAAAGAAGGTGACCAATAGAACACAAAAATCGGAAAAATGGGGGTTTTACCTGCTCTAGGGCTCGTTTGACCTTGAAAATGGGCCATTTTGGTCGTTAGGGCCACCTAGCTCCATATATAAGGTCTTAATGGACGTTTATGTATAATTTTGGCAAAAATGTGGTCGGAATTCAGGATCACCAAAAACTCCGGGGACTATAGCACACGAAAATCGGTAAAATGGGTGATTTACCTCCTCTAGGGCTCCTTTGACCTTGAAAATGGGCCATTTTGGACGTGAGGGCCAACTAGCTACATAGGTAAGGTCTTAACGGACGTTCAGGTAAAATTTTGGCAAAAATGAGGTCGAAATTCTTTATCACCAAAAAAGATGGTGACTTATATCACACGAAAATCAGCAAAGTAGGGGTTTACCTGCTCGAGGGTTCGTTTTACGTTGAAAATGGATCGTTTTGGCCGTGAGTGCGAACTGTCCCCATAGGTAAGGTATGAATGAATGTCCAGGTAAAATTTTGGCAAAAATGAGGTCGGAATTCTAGATAACCAAAAATTCGTGGACTTATAGCACACGATAATCTGTAAAATGAGGGGTTTACCTGCTCTAGGGCTTGTTTAACGTTGAAAATGGGCAATTTTGGCCGTGAGGTCCAACTGGCTCCATAGATAAGGTCTTAACAAACGTCCAGGTAAAATATTGGCAAAGATTAGGTCGGAATTCTAGATCACCAAAAAATCCATAGACTATAGCAAACGAAAATCGGTAAAATAAGGGGTTTACCTATTCTAGGGCTCGTTTGACCTTAAAAATGTGCCATTCTGGCCGTGAGGGACAACTGGGTCCATAGATAAGGTCTACACGAACGTCCAGGTAGAATTTTGGAAAAAATGAGGTTAGAATTCTGGATCACTGAAAACTATGGTTACCTATAGCACACGAAAATCGGCAAAATAGGTGGTTTACCTGCTCAAGAGTTCGTTTGACCTTTAAAATTGAAAATTTTGGTTGTGAGGGTCAACTGGCTCAGTAGATAAGTATTAACGGACGTCCAGGTATAATTTAGGCAAAAATGAGGTCAGAATTCCGGATAACCAAAATATCTGTGGACTATTGCACATGAAAATTAGTAAAATGGGGGGTTTACCTTCTCTATGGCTCGTTTGACCTTGAAAATGGGCCATTCTGGCCGTGAGGGCCAACTGGTTCCATAGGTAAAGGTCTTAACAGACGTTCAGGTAAATTTTTGCAAAATTGAGGTCGAAATTTTGGATCACCAAAGAATTTGTAGACAATAGCACACGAAAATCGGTAAAATGGGGGTTTTCATGCTCTAGGGATTGTTTGACCTTGAAAATGGGCCATTTTAGCCGTGAGGGCCAACTGGCTCCATAGATAAGGTCTTAACAGACGTCCATGTAAATTTTGGCAAAATGGAGGTCGAAATTCTGGATTACCAAAAAATTCGTGGACTATTGCACACGAAAATCTGTAAAATGGGAGGTTTACTTGCTCTAGGGCTCGTTTGACCTTGAAAATGGGTCATTTTGGTCGTGTGGGTCAACAGGCTCCATAGATAAAGTCTTAACGGACGTCAAGGTAAAATTTTGAAAAAAATGAGGTCGAAATTCTGGATCACCAAAAAATCTGTGGACTATAGCACACGACAATTGGTAAAATGGGGGGTTTACCTCCTCTAGGGATCATTTGACGTTGAAATTGGGCCATTTTGGTCGTGAGAGCCAACTGCCTCCATAGATAAGTTCTTAACGAACCTCCAGGTAAAATTTTGGCAAAATTGATGTCGAAATTCTGGATCACCAAAAAATTCGTGGACTATAGCACACAAAAATCGGTAAAATGGGGGTTTACCTACTCTAGGGCTCATTTGACATTCAAAATGGGCCATTTTGGACGTGAGGGTAAACTGGCCCCATAGATAACGTCGTAACAAACGTCCAGGTAAAATTTCGGATAAAATGAGGTCGGAATTCCGGATCACCAAAAATTTTGTGGACTATAGCACACGAAAATCAGTAAAATGGGGGGTTTACCTGCTATAGGACTCGTTTGACCTTGAAAATGGGTCATTCTAGCCGTGAGGGCCAACTGGTTCCATAGATAAGGTCTTAACAAACGTCCAAGTTAAATATTAGCAAAAATGAGGTCGAATTCTGGATCACCAAAAAAGAAGGTGACCAATAGAACACAAAAATCGGCAAAATGGGGGTTTTACCTGCTCTAGGGCTCGTTTGACCTTGAAAATGGGCCATTTTGGCCGTGAGGGCCAATTGGCTTCATAGATAAGGTCTTAACGGACGTCCAGGTATAATTTTGGAAAAAATGACTTCTGAATTTCGGATGACCAAAAAATCTGTCGACTATAGCACACAAAAATCTTTAAAATTGGGGGTTTACCTGCTCTAGGGGTCGTTTAACCTTGAAAATGGGACATTTGGCTGTGAGGGCCAACTGGATCCATAGATAAAGTCTTAATGGACGTCCATGTATAACTTTGGCAAAAATGAGGTCGGAATTCTGGATTACCAAAAAATCAGTGGACTATAGCACACAAAAATCAGTAAAATGGAGGGTTTACCTGCTTTAGGGATCGTTTAAACTTGAAAATGGGCCATTTTGGCCGTGAGGGCCAACTAGCTCCATAGATAAGGTCTTAACAGACGCCCAGGTAAAATTTTGGAAAAAATGAGGTCGGAATTCCTAAGTACCAAAAATTCTGTAGGCTATAGCACACGAAAATCAGTAAAATGGGGGGTTTACCTGCTCTAGGGCTCATTTGACCTTGAAAATGGGCCATTCTGGCCGTAAGGGCCAACTGGCTCCATAGATAAGGTCTTAAAAAACGTCCAGGTTAATATTGGCAAAAATGAGGTCGGAATTCAGGATCACCAAAAAAGATAGTGACCAATTGGACACAAAAATCGGCAAAATGGGGGTTTTACCTATTCTAGAGGTCGTTTGACCTTGAAAATGGGCCAATTTGGTCGTGAGGGCCAACTGGGTCCATAGGTAAGGTCTTAACGGATGTTTAGGTAAAAATTTGGCAAAAATGAGGTCGGAATACTGGGTCACCAAAAAATCCGTTGACTATAGCACACAAAAATCGATATAATGGTGGGTTTACTTGCTCTATGGCTCATTTGGCCTTGAAAATGGGCCATTTTGGACGTAATGGCAAACTGACCCCATAGATAGGGTCTTATCAGATGTCCAGGTAAAGTTTTGGCAAAAATAAGGTCAGAATTTCGAATCACCAAAAAATCTGTTGACTATAATACACGAAAATCGGTAAAATGGGGAGTTTACCTGCTCTAGGGTTCGTTTCACCTTGAAATAGGGCCATTTTGGCCGTGAGGGCCATCTGGATCCGTAGATAAGGATTTAACAGACGTCCAAGTAAAAATTTGGCAAAAAAGAGGTCGGAATTCTAGGTCACCAAAAAAAATTGTGAACTATAGCACACGAAAATCGACCAAATGGAGGTTTACCTACTTTAGGGCTCATTTCGCCTTTAAAATGGGTCATTCTGGCTGTGAGGGCCAACTAGCTCCATAGATAAGGTCTTAACGGACGTCCAGGTAAAATTTTGGAAAAATTGAGGTCGGAATTCTGGATCAACAAAAAATCTGTGGACGTAACACACGAAAATTGGTAAAATGGGGGGTTTACCTGCTCTAGGGCTCGTTTGACCTTGAAAATGGGCCATTTTGGCCTTGAGGGACAACTGACTCTATAGATAAGGTCTTTGCCGACGTCCAGGTAAAATTTTTGCAAAAATGAGGTCGGAATTCTAAGTCACCCAAAAAGATTGTGAACTATAGCACACGAAAATCGGCAAAATGGGGGTTTACCTGCTCTAGGGTTCGTTTGACTTTGAAAATGGGCCATTTTGGCCATGAGGGTCAACTGGCTCCATAGATAAGGTCTTCATGGACGTCCAGGTAAAAATTGGGAAAAATGATGTCGGAATTCTGGATCACCAAAAAATCTGTGGACTATAGCACACGAAAATTGGTAAAATTGGGGTTTTACCTGATCTAGGTCCCGTTTGACCTTGAAAATGGGCCATTTTTGGCCCTTAGGGCCAACTGGCTCCATTGATAAGTTCTTAACGGACGTCCAGGTAAAATTTTGACAAAAATGAGGTCAGAATTCCTGATCTCCAAAAAATCCGTGGACTATAGCACACAAAAATCAATAAAATGGGGGGTTTACCTGCTCTAGGGATCGTTTGACCTTGAAAATAGGCCAATCTGGCCGTGAGGGCCAACTGCCTCCATAGGTAATGTCTTAACGGACGTCCTGGAAAAATTGTGGTAACAATGAGGTCGGAATTCCTGATCAGCAAAAAATCCATGGACTATAGCACACGAAAATCAGTAAAATAGGGGGTTTACCTTCTCTAGGGCTCGTTTGACCTTGAAAATGTGCCATTTTGGCCTTGAGGGGTAGGTGGCTCCATAGATAAGGTCTTAACGGATGTCCAGGTATAATATTTGCAAAAATGAGGTCGGAATTCTTTATAACCAAAAAAGATGGGTGACCTATAGCACACGAAAAATTGCAAAATGGGTGGTTTACCTGCTTTAGTGCTCGTTTGACCTTGAAAATGGGGCATTCTAGCCGTGAGGGCCAACTGGATCCATAGGTAATGTCGTAACGGACGTCCAGGTAAAATTGTTGCAAAATAAGGTCGGAATTCCTAATTAGCAAAAAATCCATGGACTATAGCACACGAAAATCAGTAAAATAGGGGGTTTACCTGCTTTAGGGCTCGTTGGACCTTGAAAATGTGCCATATTGGTCGTGAGGGGCAGGTGGCTTCATAGATAAGGTCTTAACGGACATCCAGGTATAATTTTTGCAAAAATGAGGTTGGATTTTCGGATAACCAAAAAATATGTGGACTAAAGCATATGAAAATCGGTAAATTGGGGGTTTACCTGCTCTAGGGCTCGTTTTGACTTTGAAAATGGACCATTTTGGCCGTGAGGGCCAACTACCTCCATAGATAAGTTCTTAACGGAAGTCCAGGTAAAATTTTGGTAAAAATGAGGTCGGAATTCTGGATCACCAAAAAATTCGTGGAATATAGCACACAAAAATTGGTAAAATGAGTGTTTACCTACTTTTGGGCTCGTTTGACCTTGAAAATGGGTCATTTTGGACGTGAGGGTAAACTAGCCACATTGATAACGTCTTAACGGACGTCCATGTATAATTTTGGCAAAAATGACTTTGGAATTCTGGATCATCAAAAAATATGTGAACTATAGCACACGAAACTCAGTAAAATGGGTGGTTTACCTGCTCTAGGGCCTATTTGACCTTGAAAATGGGCCATTTTAGCCGGGATGGACTACTGAATTCATAGACAAGGTCTTAACGGACGTCTAGGTAAAATATTTGCAAAACCGAGATCAAAATTCTGGATCTCCAAAAAATTCGTGGACTATAGCATACGAAAATTGCTAAAATGGGGGGTTTACCTTCTTTAGGTCACATTTGACATTGAAAATGGGCTATTCTAGCCGTGAGGGCCAACTGGCTCCATAGGTAAGGTCTTAACGGACGTCCAGGTTAAATTTTGGCAAAAATCGATATAATAGAGGGTTTACTTGCTCTAGGGTTCATTTGACCTTGAAAATGGGCCATTTTGGACGTAAGGGTAAACTGGCCGCATAGATAGGGTCTTATCGGACGTCCACGTATAATATTACCAAAAATTCGGTCGGAATGCTGGATCACCAAAAAATCTATGGACTATATAGCACATGAAAATCGGAAAAATGGGGCGTTTACCTTCTCTAGGGATCGTTTGACCTTGAAAATAGGCCATCTGGCCGTGAAGGCCAACTGGCTCCATAGGTAAGGTCTTAACGGAAGTTCATGTAGAATTTTGGCAAAAATGAGGTCAAAATTCTTTATCTCCAAAAAAGATGGTGACTTATATAGCACACAAAAATCGGCAAAATGGGGTTTTAACTGCTCGAGGTCTCGTTTGACGTTAAAAATGGATCGTTTTGGCCGTGAGGGCCAACTGTCCCCATATATAAGGTCTTAATGAACATCAAGGTAAAATTTTGGCAAAAATAAGGTCGGAATTTTCGATCACCAAAAAATCCATCTACTATAGCACACGAAAATCGGAAAAATGAGGGATTTGCCTGCTCTTTGGCTTATTTGACCTTTAGAATGGGCAATTTTGTCCGTGACATCCATCTGGCTCCATAGATAAGGTCTTAACAAGCGTCCAGGTAAAATTTTGGCAAAAATGAGGTCGGAATTCTGGATCACCAAAAAATCTGTTGACTATAGCAAATGAAAATCGGTAAAATTGGGCGTTTACCTGCTCTAGGGCTCGTTTGACATTGAAAATGGGCCATTCTGGCCGTGAGGGACAGATGACTCCAAAGATAAGATATTAACGGACGTCCAGGTAAAATTTTGGCAAACAAAAATCGGCAAAATGGTTGGTTTACTTGCTCTACGGCTCGTTTGACCTTGAATAATGGGCAAATTTGGTTGTGAGGTTCAACTGGCTCAATAGTTAATGTCTAAACGGACGTCCAGGTATAATTTTGGCAAAAATGAGCTCAAATTTTTGGATAACCAAAAAATCTGTGGACCATAGCACACGAAAATTGGCAAAATGGGGGGTTTACCTTCTCTAGGGCTCGTTTGACATTGAAAATGGGGCATTCTAGCCGTGAGGGTCAACTGGATCCATAGGTTATGTCTTAACGGACGTCCAGGTAAAATTTGTGGCAAAAATGAGGTCGGAATTCTAGATCACCAAAAAATATGGTGAACTATAGCACACGAAAATCGGCCAAATGGGGGTTTACCTGCTCTATGGCTTGTTTGACCTTGAAAATGGGCAATTTTGGTTGTGAGGGTCAACTGGCTTAATAGATAAGGTCTTAACGGACATCCAGGTATAATATTGGAAAAAATGAGGTCGAATTTCTGGATAACCGAAAAATCTATGGACTATTGCACACAAAAATTGGTAAAATAGGAGGTTTACTTTTTCTAGGGCTCGTTTGACCTTGAAAATAGGCCATTTTGGCCGTGAAGGACAACTGGCTCCTTATATAAAGTCTTAATAGATGTCCAGGTAAAATTTTCGCAAAAATGAGGTCGAAATTCTGGATCACCAAAAAATCTGTTGACTATAGCACACGAAAATCGGTAAAATGGGGTTTACCTGTTCTAGGGCTCGTTTGACTTTGAAAATGAGCCATTTTGGCTGTGAGGGCCAACTAGCTCCATAGATAAGGTCTTAACGGAAGTCCAGGTAAAATTTTGGTAAAAATGAGATCAGAATTTCTGATCAACAAAAAATCCATGGACTATAGCACACGAAAATCAATAAAATAGGGGGTTTACCTTTTCTAGGGCTTGTTTGACCTTGAAAATGTGCCATTTCGGTCGTGAGGGCCAAGTGGTTCCATCGATAAGGTCTTAACGGATGTCCAGGTAAAATTTTGGCAAAAATAAGGTCGGAATTCTGGAACACCAAAAAATTCGTGGACTATAGCACATGAAAATCGGTAAATGGGGGGTTTACCTGCTCTAGTGCTCGTTTGACCTTGAAAATGGTTCATTTTGGCCGTGAGAGCCAACTGGCTCCATAGATAAGGTCTTTACGGACGTCCATGAAAATTTTTGGCAAAAATGAGGTCGAAATTCTGGATCATCAAAAAAGATGGTGAACTATAGACCCGAAAATCGGACAAATTAGGGTTTACCTGCTCTAGGGCTCATTTGACCTTGAAAATGGGCCATTTTGGCCGTGAGGGCCAATTGGTACCATAGATAAGGTCTTAACGGACGTCCAGTTAAAGTTTTGGCAAAAATGAGGCCGGAATTCTGGATCACCAAAAAATTTGTGGACTATAGCACATAAAAATCGATAAAATGGGTGTTTACCTACTTTTTGGCTCGTATGACCTTGAAAATGGGTCATTTTGGACGTGAGGGTTAACTGGCCCCATTGATAACGTATTAACGGACGTCCATGTAAAATTTTAGCAAAAATGAGGTTGGAATTCCGGATCACCAAAAATAGGTGGTTTACCTACTCTAGTTCTTATTTGACCTTGAAAATGGGCCATTTTAGCCGGGATGGACAACTGGATTCATAGATAAGGTCTTAACGGACGTCTAGGTAAAATTTTGGCAAAAATGAGATCGGAATTCTGGATCACCAAAAAATTTGTGGACTATAGCGTACGAAAATTGCTAAAATGGGGGGTTTACCTGCTCTAGGTCTCGTTTGACCTTGAAAATGGGCTATTCTTGCCGTGAGGGCCAACTGGCTCCATATGTAAGGTCTTAACGGTCGTCCAGGTTAAATTTTGGCAAAAATGAGGTTGGGATTCAAGATCACCAAAAAAGATGGTGAACTACAGCACTGAAAAATCGTCCAAATGGGGGTTTACCTGCTCAAGGATGGCCAATTGGTTCCATAGATAAGGTCTTAACGGACGTCAACGTATAATATCAGCAAAAATTAGGTCGGAATTCTGGATGACCAAAAAATCGGTGGACTATAGTACAAGAAAATCGGTAAACTGGGGGGTTTACCTGCTCTAGGGATTGTTTGACCTTGAAAATGGGTCATTTTGGCCGTGAGGGACAACTGGCTCCATAGATAAGGTCTTAACAGACGTCCAGGTAAAATTTTGGCAAAATTGAGGTCGAAATTCTGGATTACCAAAAAATTCATGGACTATTGCACACCAAAATCTGTAAAATGGGGGGTTTATTGCTCTAGGGCTCGTTTGACCTTGAAAATGGGACATTTTGGTCGTGTGGGTCAACAGGCTCCATAGATAAGGTCTTAACGGACGTCAAGGTAAAATTTTGACAAAATTGAGGTCGAAATTCTGGATCACCAAAAAATCCGTGGACTATAGAACACGACAATTGGTAAAATGGGGGGTTTACCTCTTCTAGGGATCATTTGACCTTGAAAATGGGCCATTTTGGTCGTGAGGGCCAACTGCCTCCATAGATAAGGTCTTAACGAACCTCCAGGTAAAATTTTGGCAAAATTGATGTTATAATTCTACATCTCCAAAAAATTCGTGGACTATAGCATACAGAAATCGGTAAAATGGGGGTTTACCTGCTCTAGGGCTCATTTGACCTTCAAAATGGGCCATTTTGGACGTGAGGGTAAACTGGCCCCATAGATAACGTCGTAACAGACGTCCAGGTAAAATTTTGGATAAAATGAGGTCGGAATTCCAGATCACCAAAAATTTTGTGGACTATAGCACACGAAAATCAGTAAAATTGGGGGTTTACCCGCTATAGGGCTCGTTTGACCTTGAAAATGGGTCATTCTGGCCGTGAGGGCCAACTGGTTCCGTAGATAAGGTCTTAACAAACGTCCAGGTTAAATATTAGCAAAAATGAGGTCGGAATTCTGGATCACCAAAAAAGGTGACCAATAGAACACAAAAATCGGCAAAATGGGGGTTTTACCTGCTCTAAGGCTCGTTTGACCTTGAAAATGGGCCATTTTGGCCGTGAGGGCCAACTGGCTCCATAGGTAAGGTCTTAACGAATGTTTAGGTAAATTTTTGGCAAAAATGAGGTCGGAATTCTGGGTCCCCAAAAAAGATGGTGAACTATAGCACACGAAAATCGGGTAAATATGGGTTTACCTACTCTAGGGCTCGTTTGACCTTGAAAATAGGCCATTTTGGTCTTGAGATCCAACTGGCTCCATAGGTAAGGTCTTAGCGGACGTTTAGGTAAAATTTTGGCAAAAATGAGGTCGGAATTCTTTATCACCAAAAAATATGGTGACCTATAGGACACGAAAATCGGCAAAATGGGGGGTTTACCTGCTCTAGAGCTCGTTTGACCTTGAAAATGGGTCATTATGTGTGTGAGGGCCAACTGGCTCCATAGATAAGGTCTTAACGGACGTCCAGGTTAAATTTTGGAAAATAATGAGGTCGGAATTTCGGATCACCAAATAATCTGTGGACTATAGCACACGAAAATCGATAAAATGGGGGTTTAGCTTCTCTACAGCTCGTTTGACCTTGAAAATAGACCATTCTAGCCGTGAGGGCCAACTGGCTCCATAGGTAAGGTCTTAACGGACGTTCATGTAAAATTTTAGCAAAAATAAAGTTGGAATTCTTTATTACCAAAAAAGATGGTGACTTATGGCACATGAAAATCGGGAAAGTGGGGGTTCACCTGCTCGAGGGCTCATTTGATGTTGAAAATGGTTCGTTTTGGCCGTGAGGGCTAACTGTCCCCATAGGTAAGGTCTTAACGGACGTTCAGGTTAAATTTTTGCAAAAATGAGGTCGAAATTCTGTATCACCAAAAAAGATGGTGACTTATAGCACACGAAAATCAGCAAAGTAGGGGTTTACCTGCTCGAGGGTTCGTTTGACGTTGAAAATGGATTGTTTTGGCCGTGAGTGCGAACTGTCCCCATAGGTAAGGTCTTAATGAATGTCCAGGTAAAATTTTGGCAAAAATGAGGTCGGAATTCTGGATCACCAAAAAATCCGTGGACTTATAGCACATGATAATCGGTAAAATGAGGGGTTTACCTGCACTAGAGCTTGTTTGACATTGAAAATGGGCAATTTTGGCCGTGAGGTCCAACTGGCTCCATAGATAAGGTCTTAACAAACGTCCAGGTAAAATTTTGGCAAAAATGAGGTCGGAATTATGGATCACCAAAAAATCCGTAGACTATAGGAAACGAAAATCTGTAAAATAGGGGGTTTACCTGTTCTAGGGCTCGTTTGACCTTGAAAATGTGCCATTCTGGCCGTGAGGGACAACTGGGTTCATAGATAAGGTCCTAACGAACGTCCAGGTAAAATTTTGGAAAAAATGATGTCGGAATTCTGGATCACCAAAAAATATGTGGACTATAGCACACGAAAATTGGTAAAAAGGGGGGTTTACCTCATCTAGGTCCCGTTTGACCTTGAAAATGGGTCATTATGTGTGTGAGGGCCAACTGGCTCCATAGATAAGGTCTTAACGGACGTCCAGGTTAAATTTTGGAAAATAATGAGGTCGGAATTTCGGATCACCAAATAATCTGTGGACTATAGCATACGAAAATCGATAAATTGGGGGTTTAGCTTCTCTACAGCTCGTTTGACCTTGAAAATAGACCATTCTAGCCGTGAGGGCCAACTGGCTCCATAGGTAAGGTCTTAACGGACGTTCAGGTAAAATTTTGGCAAAAATAAAGTTGGAATTCTTTATTACCAAAAAAGATGGTGACTTATGGCACATGAAAATCGGGAAAGTGGGGGTTCACCTGCTCGAGGGCTCATTTGATGTTGAAAATGGTTCATTTTGGCCGTGAGGGCTAACTGTCCCCATAGGTAAGGTCTTAACGAATGTCCAGGTAAAATTTTGGCAAAATTAAGGTCAGAATTCTGGATCACCAAAAAATTAATGGACTTATAGCACACGAAAATCGGCCAATTGGGGTTTACATACTCTAGGGCTCATTTGACCTTAAAAATGAGCCATTTTGGTCGTGATAGCCAACTGGCTCCATATATAAGTTCCTTGCGGATGTCCAGGTAAAATTTTGGCAAAAATGAGGTCGTAATTCTGGGTCACCAAAAAAGATGGTGAAGTATAGCACACGAAAATCGGCCAAATGGGGGTTTACTTACTCTAGGGCTCATTTGACCTTAAAAATGGGCCATTTTGGTCGTGATGGCCAACTGGCTCCATAGATAAGGTCTTGACGGACGTCCAGGTTTAATTTTAGCAAAAATTAGGTCAGCATTCTGGATCACCAAAAAATCTGTGGACTATAGCACACGAAAATCGGTAAAATGGGGAGTTTACGTCCTCTAGGGCTCATTTGACATTGAAAATGGGCCATTTTGGTCGTGAGGACCAACTGCCTCCATAGATAAGGTCTTAACGGACCTCTAGGTAAAATTTTGGCAAAAATGATGTCGAAATTCTGGATCACCAAAAAATTCGTGGACTATAGCATACAAAAATCGGTAAAATGGTGGTTTACCTACTCTAGGGCTCATTTGACCTTCAAAATGGGCCATTTTGGATGTGAGGGTAAACTGGCCCCATAGAAGACGTCTTAACGGACGTACGAGTAAAATTTTGGAGAAAATGAGGTCGGAATTTTGGATCACCAAAAATTTGTGGCCTATAGCATACGAAAATCAGAAAAATACGGGTTTTACCTGCTCTAGGGGTCGTTTGACTTTGAAAATGGGCCATTTTGGCTGTGAGGGACAACTGTCTCCACGTTTAAGCTCTTAACGGACGTCCAGGATAAATTTTGGCAAATATGCTGTCCGAATTCTGGAACACCAAAAAATCTATGGACTATAGCACACGAAAATTGGTAAAATGGGGGGTTTAACTGCTCTAGGCCTCGTTTCAACTTGAAAATGTGTCATTTTGGCCGTTAGGGCCATCTAGCTCCATAGATAAGGTCTTAACCGATGCCCAGGTAAAATTTTGGCTAAAATGACATGGAAATTCTGGATCACCAAAAAATCTGTGGACTATTGCACACGAAAATCAGTAAAATTGGGGGTTTATCTGCTCTAGGGCTCGCTTGACCTTGAAAATGGGCCATTTTGGTCGTGAGGGCCAACTTCCTACATAGATAAGGTCTTAACGGACCTCCAGGTAAAATTTTGGCAAAAATTATGTCGAAATTTTGGATCACCAAAAAATCTGTGGACTATAGCACATGAAAATTGGTAAAATTGGGGGTTCACCTCATCTAGGTCCCGTTTGACCTTGAAAATGGGTCATTATGGCCGTGATGGCCAATTGGCTACATAGATAAAATCTTAACAAACGTCCATGTTAAATATTGGCAAAAAAGAGGTCGGAATTCTAGATCATCAAAAAAGATGGTGACCAATAGAACACAAAAATCGGCAAAATGGGGGTTTTACCTGCTCTAGGGCTGATTTGACCTTGAAAATGGGCCATTTTAGTCGTGATGGCCAACTGGCTCCATAGGTAAGGTCTTAACAGACGTCTAGGTAACATTTTGGCAAAAATGAGGTCTGAATTCTGGGTCACCATAAAAGATGGTGAACTATAGCACACGAAAATCGGCCAAATAGGGGTTTACCTACTCTAGGGCTCGTTTGACCTTGAAAATCGGCCATTATGTTTGTGAGGGCCAACTGGCTCCATTGGTAAGGTCTTAACGGACGTTTAGGTAAAATTTTGGTAAAAATAAGGTCGGAATAGTTTATCACCAAAAAATATGGTGAGCTATAGCACATGAAAAGCGGCAAAATGGGGAGTTTAACTGCTCTAGAGCTCGTTTGACCTTGAAAATGGGCCATTTTGGCAGTGAGGGCCAACTGGATCCATAGATAAGGTCTTAAGGGACGTCCAGGTTAAATATTTTGGCAAAAATGACGTCATAATTTTGGATCACCAAAATATCTGTGGACTATAGCACACAAAAATTGGTAAAATGGGGGGTTTACCTGCTCTTGGGCTCGGTTAACCTTGAAAATGGGCCATTTTGATCGTGATGACCAACTGGCTCCATAGATAAGGTCTTAACGGACGTCCAGGTAAAATTTTGGCAAAAATGATGTCGGAATTCTGGATCACCAAAAAATCTGTGGACTATAGCACACAAAAATTGATAAAATTGGGGGTTTACTTCATCTTGGTCCCGTTTGACTTTGAAAATGGGCCATTCTGGCCGTGAGGGACAACTGGCTCCATAGACAAGGTCTTAACGGACGTTTAGGTTAAATATTAGCAAAAATGAGGTCGGATTTCTGGATCACCAAAAAAGATGGTGAACTATGCGACACGAAAATTGGGAAAATGGGGGTTTTACCTGTTCTAGGGCTCGTTTGACCTTGAAAATGGGTCATTTTGGTCGTGAGGGCCAACTTGCTCCATATATAAGGTCTTAACGGACGTCCAAATAAAGTTTTGGCAAAAACATGGTCGGAATTTCGGATCACCAAAAAATTCGTGGACTATAGAACACTAAAATTGGTAATATGGGGGATTTACCTCCTCTAGGGCTCCTTTGACCTTGAAAATGGGCCATTTTGGCCATGAGGGCCAACTGGCTACATAGGTAAGGTCTTAACGGACGTTCAGGTAAAATTTTGGCAAAAATAAGGTCGAAATTCTTTATCACCAAAAATGATGGTAACTTATAGCACACGAAAATCAGCAAAGTGGGAGTTTACCTGCTCGAGGGCTCGTTTGACATTGAAAATGGATCGTTTTGGCTGTGACGGCGAACTGTCCCTATAGGTAAGGTCTTAACGAATGTCCAGGTAAAATTTTGGCAAAAATGATGTCGGAATTCTGGATCACAAAAAAATCAATGGACTTATAGCACACGATAATCGGTAAAATAAGGGGTTTACCTGCTCTATGGCATGTTTGACCTTGAAAATGGGCAATTTTAGCCGTGAGGTCCAACTGGCTCCATAGATAAGGTCTTAACAAATGTTCGGTAAAATTCTGTCAAAAATGAGGTCGGAATTTTGGATAACCAAAAAATTCGTGGACTATAGCAAATGAAAATCGGTAAAATGGGGGGTTTACTTGTTCTAAGGCTCGTTTGACCTTGAAAATGTGCCATTTTGGCCGTGTGGGAGAATTGGCTCCATAGATAAGGTCTTAACGAACGTCCAGGTAAAATTTTGGAAAAAATAAGGTTAGAATTCCGGATTACCGAAAACTATGGTTACCTATAGCACACGAAAATTGGCAAAATGGGTGGTTTACCTACTCAAGGGCTCGTTTGACCTTTAAAATTGGCAATTTTGGCTGTGAGGGTCAACTGGCTCAGTAGATAAGGTATTAACGGACGTCCAGGTATAATTTAGGCAAAAAGGAGGTCAGAATTTCGGATAACCAAAATATCCGTGGACTATTGCACACGAAAATTGGTAAAATGGGGGATTTACCTTCCCTAGGGTTCGTTTGACCTTGAAAATGGGCCATTCTGGCCGTGAGGGCCAACTGGATCCATATGTAATGTATTAATAGACGTCTAGGTAAATATTTTGCAAAATTGAGGTCGAAATTTTGGATCAGCAAAGAATCTGTGGACAATAGCTCATGAAAATTGGTAAAATGGGGGTTTAACTGCACTAGGGATTGTTTGACCCTGAAATTGGGCCATTTTGGCCGTGAGGGCCAACTGGCTCCATAGATAAGGGCTTAACAGAAGTCCAGTAAAATTTTGGCAAAAATGAGGTCAAAATTCTGGATCACCAAAAAATACGTTGACTATAACACACGAAAATCGGTAAAATGGGTGGTTTACATCCACTAGGTCTCATTTGACCTTGAAAATGGGCCATTTTGGTCGTGAGGGCCAACTGCCTCCATAGATAAGGTCTTATAAGACCTCCAGGTAAAATTTTGGCAAAATTGATGTCGAAATTCTGGATCACCAAAAAATTCGTTGACTATAGCACACAAAAATCGATAAAATGGGGGTTTACCTACTCTAGGGCTCATTTGACATTCAAAATGGGCCATTTTTTATGTGAGGGTAAACTGGCCCCATAGATAACGTCTTAACGGACGTCCAGGGAAATTTTTGGAGAAAATGAGGTCGGAATTTTAGATCACCAAAAAATATGTGGCCTATTGCACACGAAAATTGATAAAATGAGGGTTTTACCTGCTCTAGGGCTCGTTTGACTTTTTAAATGGGCCATTTTGGCTGTGAGGGCCAACTGTCTCCACAGATATGGTCTTAACGGACGTCCAGGTAAAATTTTGGCAAAAATGATATCCGAATTCTGGATCACCAATAAATCTGTGGACTATAGCACACGAAAATCAATAAAATGGGGGGTTTACCTGCTCTAGGGCTCATTTGACCTTGAAAATGGGCTATTTTGGTCGTGAGCGCCAACTGCCTCCATTGATAAGGTCTTAACAGACCTCCAGGTAAAATTTTGGCAAAAATGATGTCGGAATTCTGGATCAACAAAAAATTTGTGGACTATAGCACACGAAAATTGGGAAAATGGGGGGTTTACCTTATCTAGGTTCCGTTTGACCTTGAAAATTGGTCATTCTGGCCGTGAGGGCCAAACGGCTCCATAGATAAGGTCTTATCAAATGTCCAGGTTAAATATTGGCATAAATGAGGTCGGAATTCTGGATCACCAAAAAAGATAGAGACCTATAGAACACAAAAATCGGCAAAATGGGGGTTTTACCTGCTCTAGGGGTCGTTTAACCTTGAAAATGGTCCATTTTGGTCGTGAGGGCCAATTGGCTCCATATATAAGGTCTTATAGGACGTTCAGGTATAATTTTTTGCAAAAATGAGGTCGCAATGCAGGATCATCAAAAAATCTATGGACTATCGCACACAAAAATTGATATAATGGGGGGTTTACTTGCTCTAGGGCTCATTTGGCCTTGAAAATGGGCCATTTTGGACGTGAGGGCAAACTGGACCCACATATCGGGTTTGAACGGACTTCGAGATAAAGTTTTGGCAAAAATATGGTCGGAATTTTGGATCACCAAAAAATCTGTGGACTATAACACACGAAAATCGGTAAAATGGGGAGTTTATCGGCTCTTGGGCTCGTTTGTCCTTGAATTGGGTCATTTTGGCAGTGAGAGCCAACTGGCTCCATATATAAGGTCTTTACGGACGCATGTATAATTTTGGCAAAAATGACATCGAAATTTCGGATCACCAAAAAATCTGTGGACTATAGCACACGAAAATTGGTAAAATGTGGGGTTTACCTGCTCTAGGGCTCGTTTGCCCTTGAAAATGGGCTATTTTTGCCATGAGGACCAACTTGCTCCATAGATAAGGTCTTAACGGATGTCCAGGTAAAATTTTGGCAAAAATGAGGTCGGAATTCCGGATCACCAAATAATTTGTGGACTATAGCACACGAAAATTGGCAAAATGGGGGTTTTACCTGCTCTACGGCTCGTTTGACCTTGACTTACATGGAACCTGATTATGAATAGGAAAAAGACCCTTGTGGAAAAATAGAGGCAAAGTCGGAATTATTTTTCATATAGTGGCATTTCACTATTCTAAATTAGCATCCAATGAGAAGCTACAAGACAAAATACTTTTGGAAAAGACATTTCCATTATCTCTACTTTATCAAAAGAGGATTCCCACTCAACCATTTCCCATAAAAGAAGTAAAGCACATTGTTTCCACTATCTTTTAGTAGGACCCATTTTAGTGTCGGCAACATCTTAGCCGTCCATTTGTATGCCTAAGATATAAAGGCAATCTCCCATTTCTCCTATAAAAGGAGCATTAGTTTTCCCTTTAGAGGCATCAGATAGTTTTCCAATATTCTGAAAACCTCTCTCTCTATTGTATTCTATTTTCTATGTTCTTGCTTGCAATATTTGGAGTTCATCCAGAAACGTCAGTTGTTTGTAAGTTCTTTCTCTTTATAATTCCGCATAATTTAAGATCCTTTTTATGGTATCCGAGCCATGTTGGCAGTATACATATTTTGTATGAGCAGCTAAATACATATATTGTCTAAGGCATGGCAAACTTATTTTAATGTAGTATTTTAATAATTTCCAGCATGCTGTTCGTATATATTTGTCTATTATTATACTTATATTGTTCCTATATTTTGTTTCTATACTTGGTGTGAGGTATTCGTTCTTTCCTATATGTATGAGGTATTCGATTAATATCTGGATCATACGTTGGTCAGCCGTATTCTATAAGGTCGCTATAGCCAGGAGGGCGTTTAGACCTGTTTGATGGTGGTCCCGTAGCTAATATGACTCTACGAAGAGAACTGTTGTAAAACCAAGAGAACCTCTCTTAGAAACACTATTTGGATCTTTGATATGTATCTTAATATTCTTTATATACTTGTTGGCATGTTGATTATTATTTCTATACTTATTAGAACAAATTTTGTCCTGTAAGCCCTTTAGACAGTATTTTAATCACATGGAAAATAACCAAAATATTTTCAATAGTATAAACTTATCTTCGCAATCTACTAAGATTGCTAAATTAGAAAATGATTTACAAAACTGGAGCATACCAGAAGAACCTTTCAAAAAGATTTACCATTTAGGTAATTTTAGTTATCTTACTCGTCGAAATATTAAGACTTGTGAGTCTACTCTTGCTATTAATAATTCTTTAGAAATTATTCAACTTCTTAAAGAAAATGATATAAATCGTTATAAATCAGATTATAACTATTTACATATTGGTTTAGTACAAGTTGCTGTAAAGCCTCTCTTTAGAAAAGGCCTTGATATTCCTGTTTGTGTCATCCTTAGAGATGGCAGGTTTTTGAATTTTGATGACTCTATGTTAGGAGTTTTGCAGAGAATCTTGCTGATGGGCCAGTTTACTTTAATTGTTATCCTAACTTCTCTGTTGACATTAATGATCCTAATGTCATGGATTCATTGACCCTCAATGTCAAAACCAAAAACTTGAACAGCAAAATCAATACTCGTGAAATAGCTATTATCTATCGAGTTTATTATCGTCTTATGAAAATGCACCTTGCTCCTAAGGCTCGTCATACGAGTATAAGGGGTGAGACTATGCTTATGGAAGCCAACCATGAACATAGTTCCATCTTTGTTCCTCGAACTTTACAATGGAAAGATATACTCTCCAGTAATGATTGGCGTTTTGAAAACATAACTCAACCCTTTGCTTCACACTCTGAGTGATCACAGATCGAAAGAGTTATTCAGTTTCTACATGGGTCTATAGAACTCAAATTCTTAGACAATCCGGCAAGAAGATCTTCTTCGAATCGAAGGTCGTCCTGGTCCCCTTTTACGTCGTGTCCCTCGAGACCCGTTCCCAGACCACCTTCTTCTTCAAAAACCCCGAAGGAAGTAGATGATGATGAAATCATTTCTGTTGTTGACAACAGTAAAGGTAAAGTCACGGAGTAGACTTTTCAGGTAACGTACCCAAAGTATTTTACCAAGATATTCCAGGTAGTCCTACTGCAAGTGAGATGGAACCTCCCAAGGAAAAGCCATCCTGGTTAGAAATGCTTAAAGTAAACAAAACCTTTGAACCCAACTCTGGGATCCTACAAGAACAATGGACTCATCCTGACAATCAAGTAAAGAGAAAATGGTATGTTTCTTCTTATACTCTTAAGCAAAGAGAATCCTTTAGAGATTTATGGATGAAGGACATGAGAAGAATTGGTTGTGAAATCGAATTCTTCAAATGGTTTGAAATGACTGGTAGGATTGAAAATTGTACTGAGTCATTACAAGTTATCATTAACAAGTGGTACACTGCTTCTAATAAAGTTGTTGAATCCATCACCCCTCCTCTGGAAGGAATTAACATTCCTATTGCAAGTACAGTAATCAAAGCTTCTCCCTTCAAAGAGAAAAGTGATAAGGCAGGTGGACCACTCACATCTGCAGATATTGACAGAGTAGTTGAACAAAACAATTACTCTAATCAAATCCTTCATACTATCTCTAGACAAATAGAAGATACTAAACCTAGCCTCAGTGGGAGGCCAACTCCAGCTTCTACTTCTTTCAACCATAATATAGAAACCTATCCAGGATTCAAAATCCCTGAATTTTCCAAAGAAAAATTCCCAAAACTTTCTGATACTTTTGAAGTAACCGGAAACATCATTGAGAAAATCAATGCACCGCTCAACAATTTCAACATCTCTGTAAAGGAGGATAAAACTTCAAAAAAGGTTTCTACCCTCCATGAAGAACCCAATTCCAAAGCCCAAGAGAAATCCAATCTTCTCCAAAAGCTTGCCAGTAGTTGTTTTCACATTATGAAAAACTACCATGATAAACCATCTTTCCCAGACTTACAGTATGAGGAAAATGCCTTTTTATCCACTTCCTCTCACGAAGGAAGAAGCATCACTGAATGGAATATTGATGGCCTAGCTGAGCATCAAGTTTACAATAAGCTCCATGAAATGGGTGTGGCTATTACTGCATATAAAATGCGTGGGTCAGCAGACATAGATGCTGCTAATATGGTCATTGCAGGTTTCACAGGAATGTTGAAACATTGGTGGGATAATTATTGCATTGATGAGATCAAGCAACTCATTATTAACGCCACCGCAACAGAGACAGTTGTAAAATGAAAGGTAATACACCATCCACTTCTACTATCACAAGAGAAGGTGCTTGTGCTACCTTGCTTTATCACATTGCCAAGCACTTTATTGGAGAACCAAAATTGTTCCAAGACAGGAGTCTCCAAATTCTAAACAATCTAAGTTGTCCAAATTTAGACAAATTTATCCATTACAAACATGCCTTTCTCAGTAAAGTCATGATTCGTCCAGATTGCAATTTGGATTTCTGGAAAGAAAGATTCATCAGTGGCTTGCCCCCTCTCTTTGCAGATAAGGTAAGGACAAAAATCCAAGATCGCAATAATGGTAATATTCCCTATGGCAATCTTACTTATGGTGATTTGGTAAGCACCATCAATATTGTAGCCCTTTAGCTTTGCACAGATATTAAGCTCAAACATCAGCTCAAGAAAGAACAATCTTCATCCAGAAAGGAACTTGGAAGCTTCTGCAGGGATTTTGGTTTTATCACTCCACCAGATAAAATCAACAAAGACAAAAAAGAAAAATCCCATAGGAAGAAGTCTCGAAGAAGAGATGATTCTACCAGGCCTAAGAAAAAGAAATGTAGGTCCAAGAGACCTAGTGATGCCAAAGTAGATGTATGTTGGACTTGTGGCAAGACTGGCCATAATGCCAATGAATGTCGCTCCAAAACCAAGAAAAAGAAGATTAATCTTCTTAATATCAATGAAGAAACCAAAGGTAAACATCTTGTTATTCTTGATGAACCTTTTTCTGAATCTTCAAGTGCATCTGATGAATACAGTGATGACGAAGACATTGATCTTGATTATGATTCAAACGCCAGCAAATCAGGAAAAGATTGCACTTGCACCGAAGCTTTCTGTACTTGTGATATTACACCTCAAATTCGAGTACTTTCTGACCATTCGAAAGAAGCTCTCTTTGATGTCATCCAACACATTAATGATAATGAGGCTAGGAATCGTTTTCTCCTAGAACTCACAAATCTTCTTCTCAATAAGGACAAACCTAAAACCCGTCCGATAATTGAACCTTTCAGTATGAAACAAATCATGAATCGTTCAGATACCCTTTCCGAACCATCTATTTCAGATCTTCATCACGAAGTATCTAGTCTCAAAGAAGAGATTAAAAATATTAAATCTCGACTTTGTATTGTCGAAACTAACATTCTCACAAATCAAGTTTCTAAAGGAGCTGCCTTCCATGACCTTGAGTCTAACCAGAGTTCTTCTCACGAAGACCTTGATGATAACATTGGTATTAATCCCTCTAATATCAATTATGATCATTTAGTTGAACCTTTTGTTACCAATACAGGTAATGACACCTCCTCCTCTGCAGCACCAGGAGTAACGGTAATTTCTTCTATTAGACCTCAGAGTCATCATATACCTGTAAAAATAGTCGTTAGTAAACATTTTGTTATTAACAAAATTGCTTTGCTTGACAGTGGTGCAGATAGGAATTGCATTGTAAAAGGTATTGTTCCAACCAAGTATTTACAAAAAAGTACTTCAAAACTATACTCCGCTACAGGAGAACCTTTGAAAATAAATTACAAGCTCTCTAAAGCTCATATTTGCAATAATGGCATTTGTTTAACAAATGATTTTGTTATTACTGAAGATATCAATGAAGATATTATTCTCGGAATACCTTTTATCACTCAGATAAAACCTTATTTTACTGACCTTGACGGTATTACTACTACTATTCTTGGAAAAGATTTACATTTTCCTTTTGTTAAAACCCTTTCACAAGATGAAAGTAATTTTGTAAAAGAAAACACTGTTTTCAGAATTAATAACCTTTCACAACATATCACCTTTTTAAAGGATGAAATTCGTGTTAAGAAAATCGAACAAATTTTAAAAACCCCGGAGATAGTTACTAAGATAGCTAATCTTCAAGAAAAATTTGAAAAAGAAATATGTTCTGATTTTCCTAATGCTTTTTGGGAACGTTAAAAACATATAGTTGATTTACCATACATAGAAGGATTCAATGAACAGGCTATTTCCACTAAGGCAAGACCTATTCAGATGAATCATGAAATGATAGAATTTTGTAAAAAGGAGATTGATACCCTTTTGAAAAATAAAATTATTAGGATTTCTAAATCTCCTTGGAGTTGCTCTGCTTTCTATGTTAACAAAAACGCAGAGAAAGAAAGAGGAGCACCAAGACTTGTAATCAATTACAAGCCATTAAATTCTATTTTAAAATGGATTAGGTATCCCATACCCAATAAACGCGATCTTTTAAAAAGAACTTTTAAAGCCAACATTTACAGCAAATTTGATATGAAATCAGGATTCTGGCAAATTCAGATTTCAGAAAAAGACAAGTATAAAACTGCTTTCAATGTCCCATTCGGACAATATGAATGGAATGTTATGCCTTTAGGGCTCAAGAATGCCCCTTCAGAATTCCAGAATGTCATGAATTCTATATTCAATGATTACTCTTATATGTCAATTGTTTATATTGATGATGTGTTAATCTTTTCAGAGAACATTGATTCCCATTTCAAACATCTCAACACTTTTTTCAAAGTTATAAAAAACAATGGTCTAGTTGTTAGCGCCAAGAAAATGGTATTATTCCAAACCACCATTAGGTTTTTAGGTCATGATCTTTATCAAGGCACATATAAACCTATCTGCAGAGCCATTGAGTTCTCTTCTAAATTCCCAAATGAGATCCCTGACAAAACCCAACTTCAGAGGTTCTTAGGAAGCCTGAATTATGTAGCTGATTTTATTCCAAAAGTCAGACAAACTTGTGAACCACTGTATAAGAGACTTAGGAAAAACCCAATTCCTTGGAGTACAGAACAAACTCAAGCTGTCATCCAAGTCAAAGCCCTTGTACAAACCATCCCATGTTTAGGGATCCCTAATCCAGATGCCTTTATGATTGTTGAAACTGACGCATTTGATGCAGGTTATGGAGGAATTCTTAAACAAAAAGTAGATCTTGAATCTACAGAGCAATTAGTTCGTTTCACATCAGGAATCTGGAATTCCGCACAAAAAAATTATTCTACTGTTAAAAAGGAAGTCTTATCTATCGTGCTGTGTATCACGAAATTTCAAGACGATCTTATTAATAAAGAATTTTTATTAAGAGTAGATTGTAAATCTGCTAAAGAGATTTTACAAAAAAATGTTAAAAATCTTGTTTCTAAACAAATCTTTGCTAGATGGCAAGCTCTACTATCTAGCTTTGATTTTGAAATTGAGTTTATTAAAGGAGAAAACAATTCTCTACATGATTTTCTAACCCGTGAATTTTTGCAGGGTAAACATGAGGCCGTTTAGACCAATCACTCCTTCTAAAGGAGAAAACAATCTCCCAAAGCAAAGATGGCTAGACCATTTGTTCCTCCCCCACTCACTCCAGCAAAAGCTGAACCTTCAATTAGGGCTGAACTAACCTTCCAAAATAAGTTCACAGCATTGGCCGATTTTCCAAGGCTACCCTTCCCTACTCAACAAAAGCTTACAAAGCTTCTTTGTCCACCTCAACCAAAGTTGATCAACCTCAGACCAACAAAAACTCCAGTCCAAGAGGCATCTTCTAGTTCGGTCCAAACCAAAGCTAGTTATGCTATGAAGACGCTTGAATCCTTTGCCCAATTGGTTAATCCTTAATTAACCAAAACTGTCCCTACCAAAGCCATTCCAAAAGAAGAATCTTTTGAATTCATTGTCTCACAAACATTACCTTTAATGGCCCTCAATAAAGAATATGAAAATTTTGACATAGGCACTTTGATCAAACCGTGCTACACAGATTTCAACTATGTGGATATTGAAGACCAGAAGATTTTATGAAGCTATTCTTATAGACACTGACTCTATAGAAATTGAGCATTCTAGAGATGCTAATAATTATATTCAATATTCAAGGTTTACTATCAAGAAAATCTTGGATCCTTTTGAATGGTTTGCAGATCATCTACACACTCCTATTGCACTGACAATGGCTCACAAACCCCAGACTTATAATTGGTATGATTATAAGGCAGCTTGGATGAACTTTCTTTATTTGAGGCCAAGACATACTTGGTTCGTGAAGTATAGTTCTAGTATTACTAAGACTACCATTCCCAGATGGTTTTCTGAATGGTGGAACTTATTTGGAGGAATTGAGAAAATTCTCCCACAACAATTTCTCAACAGGTTTGAAGAATTCCAAACCAAAGAAGGAATTACTACTTTACCAGAGCATATTAAATTATGCAAATATTATATTCAAAGGCGAATATCATATATTATTACTTGGAACTTCTCCAAGATTAATGTAGATCGTATTCAATATTTGAGCAAACAAATCCAAGTTAAAGGTTGGGTTCCCAAACAACCAAATGCTAAGGTTCAAGAGAACGCTAGATCTTCTTCCAAGAAATTATCCAAAGTAGCTCTCAAACAGAAATTGAAAGAAGCAATGGATAACCTAGATGATTATGATGAATATCAAATCATGAAGATGATTGAAGACGCTGCTTCCACAGAAAGCAGCAGTGAAAATAATGGTGATATGTGTAATCATAAAGGTTTAGCCTTGGCTTACATGGAACCTGATTATGAATAGGAAAAAGACCCTTGTGGAAAAATAGAGGCAAAGCCGGAATTATTTTTCATATAGTGGCATTTCACTATTCTAAATTAGCATCCAATGAGAAGCTACAAGACAAAATACTTTTGGAAAAGGCATTTCCATTATCTCTACTTTATTAAAAGAAGATTCCCAGTCAACCATTTCCGACAAAAGAAGTAAAACACATTGTTTCCACTATCTTTTAATAGGACCCATGTTAGTGTCGGCAACATCTTAGCCGTCCATTTGTATGCCTGAGATAAGGTCTTAACGGACGTCCAGGTAAAATTTTGGCATAAATGAGGTTGGAATTCCTAATCACCAAAAAATATGTGCACTATAGCACACGAAAATCAGTAAAATGTGGGGTTTACCGGCTATAGGGCTCGTTTGACCTTGAAAATGGGCCATTTTGGTCGTGAGGACAACTGGCTCCATACATAAGGTCTTAACGGACGTCCAGGTAAAATTTTGGCAAAAATGTGGTCGAAATTCTGTATCACCAAAAAATTCGTAGACTATAGCACACGAAAATTAGTAAAATGGGGGGATTACCTATTCTAGGGCTCGTTTGACCTTGAAAATAGGCCATTTTGGTTGTGAGGGAAAACTGGCTCCATAGGTAAGGTCTTAACGGACGTCCAGATTAAATTTTGCCAAAAATCATGTCGGAATTCTAGATCACCAAAAAAGATGGTGAACTATAGCACACGAAAATCGGCCAAATGGGGGTTTACCTCCTCTAGGGCTCATTTGACCTTGAAAATGGGCCATTTTGGCTGTGAGGGCCAACTGGCTCAATAGATAAGGTCTTAACAAACGTCCAGGTAAAATTTTGGCAAAAATAAGGTCGGAATTCTGGATCACAAAAAAATTTGCGGACTATAGCAAAACAAAAATTGATAAAATAGGGGGTTTACCTGCTCTAGGGCTCGTTTGACCTTGAAAATGGGCCATTCTGGCCGTAAGGGACACCTGGCTCCATAGATAAGGTCTTAACGGGCGTCCAGGTAAAAGTTTGGAAAAAATGAGGTCGGAATTCTGGATCACCGAAAACTATGGTGACCTATAGCACACGAAAATCTGCAAAATGGGTGGTTTACCTGCTCTAGGGCTCGTTTGACCTTGAAAATGGGCAATTTTGGCCGTGAGGGTCAATTGTCTCAATAGATAAGGTCTTAACGGACGTCCAAGTATAATTTTGGCAAAAACAAGGTCAAAATTTTGAATAACCAGAAAATCTATGGACTATATAGCACAAGAAAATTGGTAAAATGGGGGTTTTACCTTCTCTAGGGCTCGTTTGACCTTGAAAATAGGCTATTTTGGCCATGAGGGCCAACTGGCTTAATAGATAAGGTCTTAACGGACGTCCAGATATAATTTTGGCAAAAATGACGTCGGAATTTCGGATCATCAAAAAATTCGTAGACTATAGCACACAAAAATCTATAAAATGGGGGTTTTACCTGCTCTAGGGCTCCTTTGACCTTGAAAATTGGGTATTTTGGCCGTGAGGGCCAACTGGCTCTATAGATAAGGTATCAACGGAAGTCCAGGTATAATATTGGCAAAAATGAGCCCGAAATTCCAGATCACCAAAAAATCTGTGGACTATCGCACACGAAAATTGGTAAAATGGGGATTTACCTGCTCTTGGGATCGTTTGACTTTTAAAATGGGCCATTTTGGCCATGAGGGCCAACTGGTTCCATATATAAGGTCATAACAGGCTTCCAGGTAAAATTTTGGCAAAAATAAGGTCGAAATTCTGGATCAATAAAAAATCCATGGACTATAGCAGACGAAAATCGGTAAATTGGGGAGTTTACCTGCTCTAGGGATCGTTTGACCTTAAAAATGGGCCATTTTGGCTGTGAGGTACAACAGGCTCCATATATAAGGTCTTAACAAACGTCTAGGTAAAATTTTTGCAAAAATCACGTCGGAATTCTGGATCACCAAAAAATCTGTGGACTATAGCATACGAAAACCAGTAAAATGGGGTTTTACTAGCTCTAGGGATCGTTTGATCTTGCAAATGGGCCATTTTGGCCGTGAAGGACAACTGGCTCTATAGATAACGTCTTAACGGGCTTCCAAGTAATATTTTTGCAAAAATAAGGTCGGAATTCTGGATCACCAAAAAATCTGTAGACTATAGCAGACGAAAATTAGTAAAATGGGGGGTTTACCTGATCTAGGTCTCGTTTAACCTTGAAAATCGGCCATTCTGGCCGTGAGGGCCAATTGCTCTATAGGTAAGGTCTTAACGAACGTCCAGGTTAAATTTTGGCAAGAATGAGGTCGGAATTCTGGGTCACCAAAAAAGATGGTTAACTATTGCACACGAAAATCGACAAAATGGGGGATTTACCTGTTCTAGGGCTCGTTGGACCTTTAAAATGGGACATTTTGGTCGTGAGGGCCAATTGACTCCATATATAAGGTCTTAACGGACGTCCAGGTTAAATTTTTGTAAAAATGAGGTCGGAATTCAGGATCATCAACAAATCTGTGGATTATAGCACACAAAAATCGGTAAAATGGGGGGTTTACCTGCTTTAGGGCTCATTTGGCTTTGAAAATGGCCCATTTTGGATGTGTGGCCAAACTGGCCCCATAGATAAGGTCTTAACGGACGTCCATGTATAATTTTGGCCAAAATGAGGTCGGAATTTCAGATCACCAAAAAATCTGTGGACTATAGCACAAGAAAATCAGTAAAATGGGGGGTTTACCTATTCTAGGGCTCGATTGACCTTGAAAATGGGGCATTATGGCCGTCATGGTCAACTGGCTCCATAGATAAGGTCTTTACGGACGTCCAGATAAAATTTTGGCAAAAATAAGGTCGGAATTCTGGATCACCAAAAAAGATTGTGAACTATAGCACACGAAAATTGGCCAAATGGGGGTTTACCTGCTCTAAGGCTCATTTGACCTTGAAAATGGACCATTTTGGCCGTGAGGGCCAACTAGCTCCATAGATAAGGTCTTAACGAACATCCATGTATAATTTTAGCAAAAATTAGGTCGGAATTATGGATCACCAAAAAATCTGTGGACTATAGCACACGAAAATCGATAAAATGGGGGGTTTACCTGCTCTATGTCTCGTTTGACCTTGAAAATGGGTCATTCTGGCCGTGAGATCCAACTGGCTCCATAGGTAAGGTCACAACGGACGTCCAGGTAAAATTTTGGCAAAAATGAGGTTAGAATTCTGGATCACCGAAAACTATGGTGACCTATAGCACACGAAAATCGGCAAAATGGGTGGTTTACCTGCTCTAGGGTTAGTTTGACCTTGAAATTAGGCAATTTTGGCTGTGAGGGTCAACTGGATAAATAGATAAGGTCTTAACGGATGTCCAGGTATTATTTTGGCAAAAATGAGGTCGAAATTCTTGATCACCAAAAAATTTGTGGACTTTAGCACAAGAAAATAGATAAATTGGGGGTTTACCTTTTCTAGGGATCGTTTGACCTTGAAAATAGGTCATTCTGGCCTTGACGGCCAACTAGCTCCATAGGTAAGGTCTTAATGGACGTCCAGGTAAAATTTTGGGAAAAAAGAGGTCGGAATTCTGGATCACCAAAAAATCTGTGGAATATAGCATACAATAATTGAAAAAATGAGGGTTTACCTATTCTAGGGCTCGTTTGACCTTGAAAGTGGGGCATTATGGCCGTCATGGTCAACTTGCTCCATAGATAAGATCTTTACGGACGTCCAGGTAAACATTTGGCAAAAATGAGGTCGGAATTTAGAATCACCAAAAAAGATGGTGAACTATAGCACACGAAAATTGGCCAAATGGGGCTTTACCTGCTCTACGGCTCATTTGACCTTGAAAATGGACCATTTTGGCCGTCAGGGCCAACTATCTCCATAGATAAGGTCTTAACGAACGTCCACGTATAATTTTAGCAAAAATTAGGTTGGAATTATGGATCACCAAAAAATCTGTGGACTATAGCACACGAAAATCGGTAAAATGGGGGGTTTACCTGCTCTATGTCTCATTTGACCTTGAAAATAGGTCATTCTTGGCCGTGAGGGCCAACTGGCTCCATAGGTAAGGTCATAACGGACGTCCAGGTAAAATTTTGGCAAAAATGAGGTCAGAATTCTGGATCATTAAAAAAGATGGTAACCTATAGGACCCGAAAATCGGCAAAATGGGGGGTTTACCTGCTTTAGGGCTCGTTTGACCTTGAAAATGGACCATTTTGGTCGTGATGGCCAACTGGCTCCATACATAAGGTCTTAACGGATGTGCAGGTATAATTTTGGCAAAAATGATATCGGAATTCAAGTTCACCAATCAATCCGTGCAATATATAGCACACAAAAATCGATATAATGGGGGTTTACCTGCTCTAGGGCTCATTTGGCCTTGAAAATGGGCCATTTTGGATGTGAAGGCAAACTGGCCTCAAATATAAGGTCTTAACGGAAGTCCAGGTATAGTTTTGGCAAAAATAAGGTCGGAATTTTGGATTACCAAAAAATCTGTGGACTATAACACAAGAAAATCAGTAAAATGGGGGGTTTACCTGCTCAGAGATCGTTTGACCTTGAAAATGGGCCAATTTGACCGTTAGGGCCAACTGGCTTAGTAGTTAAGGTCTTAACGGACGTCCAGGTAAAATTTTGGCAAAAATGAGGTTGGAATTTTGGATCAACAAAAAATCTGTGGACTATAGCACAGAAAAATTGGTAAAATGGGGGTTTACTTATTCTACGGCTCGTTTGACCTTGAAAATTGGAATTGAGGGTAAACATACCCCATAGATAACGTCTTAACGTACGTCCGGGTAAAATTTTGGCATTTTGAGGTCGGAATTTTGGATCCCCAATAAATTTGTGGACTTTAGCACACGAAAATTGGTAAAATATGGGGTTTACCTGCTCTAGGGCTGGTTTGACCTTGAAAATGGGCCATTTTGGCCGTGGGGGACAACTGGCTCCATAGATAAGGTCTTAACGCATGTCCAAGTAAAATATTGGCAAAAATGAGGTCGGAATTCTGGACCACCGAAAAATCCGTAGACTATAGCACACGAAAATTGGTAAAATTGGGGGTTTACCTTCTCTAGGTCTCGTTTGACCTTGTAAATGGGCCATTTTGGTCGTGAGGGACAACTGGCTCCATGGATAAGGTCTTAACAGACGTTCGGGTATAATTTTGGTTAAAATAAGGTCGGATTTCCGGATCACCAAAAAATTCATGGACTATAGCACACAAAAATCGGTAAAATGGGGGGTTTACCTGCTCTAGGGATCATTTGGCCTTGAAAATGGGATATTTTGGACGTGAGGGCAAACTGGCCCCATAGATAACGTCTTAACAGATGTACGGGTAGAATTTTGGCAAAAATGATGGCAAAAATGAGGTCAGAATTTCGGATCACCAAAAAATATGTGGACTATAGCACATGAAAATCGGTAAAATGGGGGTGAACATACTCTAGGGCTCATTATACCTTGAAAATGTGCCATTTTGGCCGTTAGGGCCAACTGGCTCCATAGATAAAGTCTTAACAGACGTCCAGGTAAAATTTTGGCAAAAACGAGGTCGAAATTTTGGATCACCAAAAAATCTGTGGACTATAGCACACAAAAATTGGTAAAATAGGGATTCACCTACTCTATGGATCGTTTCACCTTGAAAATGGACCATTGTGGCCGTGAGGGCCAACTGGCTACATAGGTAAGGTCTTAACGGATGATTAGGTAAAGTGTTGGAAAAAATGAGGTCGGAATTTTGGATCACCAAAAAAAATGGTGAACTATAGCACACGAAAATCGGCCAAACGGGAGTTTACCTACTCTAGGGCTTATTTGACCTTGAAAATGGGCAATTTTGGATGTGAGGGAAAACTGGCCCCATAGATAACATCTTAACAGACGTCCAAGTAAAATTTTGGCAAAAATGAGGTCGGAATTTCGAATCACCAAAAAATTCGTGGACTATAGCAAATGAAAATAGGAAAAATTGGGGGTTTATTTTCTGTAGGGGTCGTTTGACCTTGGAAATGGTCCATTTTGGTCGTGAGGGCCAATTGGCTCCATAGATAAGGTCTTAATAAACGTCCAGGTAAAATTTTGGCAAAACATAGGTCGGAATTCTGGATCACCAAAAATTCTGTGGACTATAGCAAACGAAAATCGGTAAAATAGGGGGTTTACCTGCTCTAGGGCTCGTTTGACCTTGAAAATAGGTCATTCTGGCCGTGAGGGACAACTGGCTCCATAGATAAGGTCTTAATAGACGTCCAGGTAAAATTTTGGTAAAAATGATGTTAGAATTCTGGATCACCAAAAACTATGGTGACCTATAGGACACGAAAATCGGCAAAATGGGCGGTTTACTTGATCTAGGGTTCGTTTGATCTTGAAATTGGGCAATTTTGGCTGTGAGGGTCAACTGGATCAATAGAGAAGGTCTTAATGGACGTCCAGGTATAATTTTTGAAAAAATGAGTTCAAAATTCTGGATCACCTAAAACTATGGTGACCTATTGCACATGAAAATTGGCAAAATGGGCGGTTTACCTGCTCTAGGGTTTGTTTGACCTTGAAATTGGGCAATTTTGGTTGTGAGGGTCAACTGTATCAATAGATAAGGTCTTAACGTACGTCCAGGTATAATTTTGGCAAAAATGAGGTCGGAATTCTAGATCACCAAAAAATTCGTGGACTTTAGCACACGAAAATCGATAAATAGGGGGTTGACCTTTTCTAGGGATCGTTTGACCTTGAAAATAGGTCATTCTGGCCGTGAGGGCCAACTAGCTCCATCGGTTAGGTCTTAATGGACGTCCAGGTTAAATTTTGGCAAAAATGAGGTCGGAATTCTGAATTACCAAAAAAGATGGTGACCTATAGCACACGAAAATCGGCCAAATGGGGGGTTTACCTGGTCTAGGCCTTGTTTGACCTTGAAAATGGGCCATTTTTGTCGTGAGGGCCAAATAACTCCACAGAAAAGGTCTTAACGGACGTCCAGGTATAATTTTAGATAAAGTGAGGTCGGAATTTTGGATCACAAAAAAATTTGTGGACTATAGCACACAAAAATCGGTAAAATGGGGGGTTTACCTGCTCTAGGGCTCATTTGACCTTGAAAATGGACCATTTTGACGTGAGGGACAACTGACTCCATAGATAAGGTCTTAACAGACGCCCAAGTAAAATTTTGGCAAAAATGAGGTCAGAATTCTCGATCACCGAAAACTATGGTGACCTATAGGACACGAAAATCGGTAAAATGGGTGGTTTACCTGCCCTAGGGATCGTTTGACCTTGAAATTGGGCAATTGTGGCTGTGAGGGTCAAATAGATAAATAGATAAAGTCTTAATGGACGTCCAGGTATAATTTTGGCAAAAATGAGGTCGGAATTCCGGATAACCAAAAAATATGTGGACTATAGCACACAAAAATTGGTAAATGGGGGGTTTACCATCCCTAGGGCTTGTTTGACCTTGAAAATGGGCCATTCTGGTCGTGAGGTCCAATTGGATCCATAGGTAAGGTCTTAACGGACGTCCAGGTAAAATTTTGGCAAAAATATGGTCGGAATTCTTTATCACGAAAATAGATTGTGACCTATAGAACACGAAAATCGGCAAAATGGGGGGTTTACCTGCTCTAAGTCTCGTTTGACCTTGAAAACGGGCCATTTTGGCTGTGAGGGCCAACTGGCTCCATAAATAATGTCTTAACCGACGTCCAGGTATAATTTTGGCGAAAATAAGGTTGGATTTCTGGATAACCAAAAAATCTGTGGACTATAGCACACGAAAATTGGTAAAATGGGGGGTTTACCCGCTCTAGGGTTCGTTTGACCTTGAAAATGGGCCATTTTGGCCGTGAGGGTCAACTAGCTCCATATATAAGATCTTGTCGGAAGTCCAGGTAATATTTTGGCAAATATGAGGTCGGAATTCCGGATCACCGAAAAATCCGTTGACTATAGCAAATGAAAATCAGTAAAATAGGGGGTTTACCTGCTCTAGGGCTCGTTTGACCTTGAAAATGGGCCATTTTGGCCGTGAGGGATAACTGGCTCCAAACATAAGGTCTTAACGGATGTCCAGGTAAAATTTTTGGCAAAATTGAGGTCGGAATTCTTGATCACCAAAAAAATCCATGGACTATAGCATATGAAAATCGGTAAAATGGGGGGTTTACCTGCCCTAAGTCTCGTTTTAACTTGAAAATGGGTCATTCTGGTCGTGAGGGCCAACTGGCTCCATAGGTAAGGTCTTAATGGACGTCCAGGTTAAATTTTGGCAAAAATGAATCGGAATTCTGGATCACCAAAAAAGATGGTGACCTATAGCACACGAAATTCGGCAAAATGGGGGGTTTTCCAGCTCTATGGCTCGTTTGGCCTTGAAAATGATCCATTTTGGACGTGAGGGCAAACTGGCCGCATAGATAACGTCTTAACGAACGCCCAGGTAAAATTTTGGCAAAAAATCAGGTCGGAATTTTGGATCACCAAAAAATCTGTGGACTATAGCACACAAAAATCGATAAAATGAGGGTTTACCTACTCTAGGGCTCGTTTTACTTTGAAAATGGGCCATTCTGGCCGTGAGGGACAACATGCTCCATATGTAAGGTCTTAACGGACGTCCAGGTGAAATTTTGGTTAAAATGAGGTCGGATTCTGGATCACCAAAAAAGATGGTGAACTATAGCACACGAAAATCGGCCAAATAGGGGTTTACCTGCTCTAGGGCTCATTTGACCTTGAAAATGTGTCATTTTAGTAGTGATGGCCAACATGCTCCATAGATAAAGTCTTAACGGACGTCCAGGCAAAATTTTGGACAAAATGAGGTCAGAATTCTGGATCACCGAAAAATCTGTGTACTACAGCACATGAAAATCTGTAAAATTAAAGGTTTACCGGATCCAGGGATCGTTTGACCTTGAAAATGGGCCATTTTGGCCATGAGGGCCAACTGGCTCCATAGATAAGGTCTTAACAAACGTTTAGGTAAAATTTTGGGGAAAATGAGGTCGAAATTCTGGATCACCAAAAAATCCATGGACTATAGCAAACAAAAATTGGTAAAATATGGGGTTTACCTGCTCTAAGGCACGTTTGACCTTGAAAATAGGCCTTTATGGCCGTGAGGGACAACTGACTCAATAGGTAAGGTCTTAACGGACGTCCAGGTAAAATTTTGTATAAAATAAGGTCGGAATTTTGATCACCAAAAAATCTGTGTACTATAGCACACGAAAATCTGTAAAATGAGGGGTTTACCTGCTCTAGGGGTCGTTTGACCTTGAAAATGGGCCATTTTGGCCGTGAGGGACAACTAGCTCCATAGATAAGGTCTTAACAAACGTCAAGGTAAAATTTTAGCAAAAATGAGGTCGGAATTCTTAATCACCAAACAATCCATGGACTATAGCAAACGAAAATCGGTAAAATAGGGGGTTTGCCTGCTCTAGGGCTCGATTGACCTTGAAAATAGGCCTTTCTGGCTGTGAGGGACAACTGACTCCATAGGTAAAATTTTGGAAAAAATCACGTTTGAATTATGGTTCAACGAAAACTATGGTGACCTATAGCACACGAAAATAGGTAAAATGGATGGTCTACATCAATAGATAAGGTTTTAACGGATGTCCAGTTATAATTTGGGCAAAAATGATATCGGAATTCCGAATAACCAAAAAATCTTTGGACTATAGCACACAAAAATAGGTAAATGGGGGGTTTACCTGGTCTAGGGCTCGTTTGACATTGAAAATGGGCCATTTTGACCGTGAGGGCCAACTGGTTCCATAGATAACGTCTTAACGGAAGTCCAGGTATAATTTTGGCAAAAATGAGGTCGGAATTTCGAATAACAAAAAAATTTGTGGACTATAGCACACAAAAATTGGTAAATGAGGGGTTTACCTGGTCTAAGGCTCGTTTGACATTGAAAATGGGACATTTTGGCCATGAGGGTCAATTGGTTCCATAGATAACGTCTTAACGGACGTCCAGGTATAATTTTGGCAAAAAGAGGTCGAAATTCCGAATAACCAAAAAATCTGTGGACTATAGCACACAAAAATTGGTAAATGGGGGGTTTACATTCTCTAGGGCTCGTTTGACCTTGAAAATGGGTCATTCTGGCCTTGAGGGACAACTGGATCCATAGGTAAGGTCTTAACGGACGTCTATGTAAAATTTTGTAAAAAATGAGGTTGGAAATCTTTATCACGAAAAAAGATGGTGACCTATATCAAACGAAAATCGGCAAAATGGGGGGTTTACCTGGTCTAGGGCTCGTTTGACCTTGAAAATTGACATTTTGTTCGTGAGGGCCAAATGGTTCCATCGATAAGGTCTTAACGGATGTCCATGTAAAATTTTGTAAAAAATGAGGTTGGAAATCTTTATCACGAAAAAAGATGGTGACCTATATCAAATGAAAATCGGCAAAATGGGGGGTTTACCTGGTCTAGGGCTCTTTTGACCTTGAAAATAGGTCATTCTGGCCGTGAGGGACAACTGGCTCCATAGATAAGGTCTTAATAGACGTCCAGGTAAAATTTTGGTAAAAATGATGTTAGAATTCTGGATCACCAAAAACTATGGTGACCTATAGGACACGAAAATCGGCAAAATGGGCGGTTTACTTGATCTAGGGTTCATTTGATCTTGAAATTGGGCAATTTTGGTTGTGAGGGTCAACTGGATCAATAGAGAAGGTCTTAATGGACGTCCAGGTATAATTTTTGAAAAAATGAGTTCAAAATTCTGGATCACCTAAAACTATGGTGACCTATTGCACATGAAAATTGGCAAAATGGGCGGTTTACCTGCTCTAGGGTTTGTTTGACCTTGAAATTGGGCAATTTTGGTTGTGAGGGTCAACTGTATCAATAGATAAGGTCTTAA